>JAEIFU010000124.1:0-231682 GCA_018904235.1 Lordiphosa stackelbergi
TACATTTTGAGATCAAAATTAAATAATTTTGAATCTTTAATAACACAGTGTTACAGCGAAAATATACTTTCGAAATGACCTAGCACACGCTGTAGAGCAGGTCGAGTATAGCATTTCCTCATACTTGGTTTTCTCCTAACACCCCCAAAATCTGAAGTTATGGTCCAAAAACCGCTTTTTGCTTTTGTACCTCACTTAAATAGATATAACTCGCGAATGGACCGTCCGATTGTTCATATCCTTATCAATTCCGGTAGTGACGAGAGGAATCTAATACATTTTTATCAATGGTTTGACTAATTTAACGCGATGGCTGAGAAATGCGGCTTACAGATCTGGCATTTTCCTTTTTTTTGAGAAATTTGTACTTTGACCATCACTGGTTTTACTATTTTATTCTATGCGATTTTTTCTTAAAATTTATTATAAAAGCCCATTTAATTCTCCGTTGAACGGTTGTTGTCCCAATGAATTTGGATACCGTTTGACGAAGTTATGCGCGCATTTCTAAGTACACCTCGACAATCTAGTATTTTTTTTTAGTCTGCCAACATATTTTTTGACAACCTTAACATAGGTGCCCCCTACAAGTATGCTCTGTTTTCTTTGGCGCCAGATTCAAAAAATATTTTTAAATTCTTATATAAATATATATTTTCATGTTTCACAATTTTTGGGCCAATAAATATGAGAAAGGTGAATCGCTAGCATGGATCAATTTTTGACTGTGATATGCGACACTAACTCGCTTATGGTTTCATCAAAATAATTTTAAATTTTAATTTCATGTACAAGAGTATCTAACTCTGACTGGTGCATTTTGTAGAGTCTGCAGATGTGTTCTCCAACTTCAGCCAACTCTAAATGTCAACTGTGGGCTGTAAGGGTCTTCAAGGGTCTTCGGTGCCAAAGGCAAAATTCAGAAAGAATATATATTCTTCATCAGCACTAAGAGCCGAGTCGAAATAGTCATGTCCTTCTATCCACATGACGAGCGGTCTGTCTGTCAAAGACGGTAAGAGCTACAGGTTTGCGACGCTTAGAAGGCATCATCTCCGACCGCATAAAGTATACATATATGTATATTCTTGACCAGCATGACGAGCTGAGTCAATTAAGCCTGTCCGTCTGTCTGATTCTACGTGAACTTATAACTTAGAGCGCTCGTCACAAAAGCTGCCATAGAAATTATCGGCCGGAAAAATGGATTTTTCTATATATGCCCTCTTAAACTCTGTCGTTCTTAATCTTATATATTTTTAATCTGATCTGAGAAGTTTGGTCAAAATCACTAACCGTTGAAGCGAGCTTTTTCAAGTGTATTTAAACTTCGACACAGACGAGGTTAGCTTTGCTGTCTCTTTTGTTTTAAATATTGGCTCCCACGCAAATTGGGAAATACCTCCTATCTCCCAGAGATAAAACAACGGGCACTAAAATGACGAATATAGTATTTATTTTCAATGGTTGACAAAATGTATGTTGAAGTTTCCTTTTTGAAAGTAAAGATGTTACTAATATTTCGCCAGACTTCAGCAATTTAACAGGTATCTTAGCAGCACCAGCTGCTTTTTGGATTTTGGACATCTCTTTTGGCCCGATATTTGTATAACATATGCCTGACGGTCTCGCCCACTGCTATTGCTGCCCGCCAGTCCCTTCTGTTCCTCGCGAGCCCACTTTGCCTTTTCCTCCATATTCATCCACCTTCGTCTAGTACGCCTTTTTTTCTGGAGCTTCTTCATCCATCCGGTTGACATGTCTTAACCAGCGCAGGCTCTGCTGTTTTATGCGCTTGACTAGACTAGGATCCCCAAAGAGCTCATACAGACCGCTCGTCATGTGGATAGAAGGACATGACTATTTCGACTCGGCTCTTAGTGCTGATGAAGAATATATATTCTTTCTGAATTTTGCCTTTGGCACCGAAGACCCTTGAAGACCCTTACAGCCCACAGTTGACATTTAGAGTTGGCTGAAGTTGGAGAACACATCTGCAGACTCTACAAAATGCACCAGTCAGAGTTAGATACTCTTGTACATGAAATTAAAATTTAAAATTATTTTGATGAAACCATAAGCGAGTTAGTGTCGCATATCACAGTCAAAAATTGATCCATGCTAGCGATTCACCTTTCTCATATTTATTGGCCCAAAAATTGTGAAACATGAAAATATATATTTATATAAGAATTTAAAAATAATTTTTGAATCTGGCGCCAAAGAAAACAGAGCATACTTGTAGGGGGCACCTATGTTAAGGTTGTCAAAAAATATGTTGGCAGACTAAAAAAAATACTAGATTGTCGAGGTGTACTTAGAAATGCGCGCATAACTTCGTCAAACTGTATCCAAATTCATTGGGACAACAACCGTTCAACGGAGAATTAAATGGGCTTTTATAATAAATTTTAAGAAAAAATCGCATAGAATAAAATAGTAAAACCAGTGATGGTCAAAGTACAAATTTCTCAAAAAAAAAGGAAAATGCCAGATCTGTAAGCCGCATTTCTCAGCCATCGCGTTAAATTAGTCAAACCATTGATAAAAATGTATTAGATTCCTCTCGTCACTACCGGAATTGATAAGGATATGAACAATCGGACGGTCCATTCGCGAGTTATATCTATTTAAGTGAGGTACAAAAGCAAAAAGCGGTTTTTGGACCATAACTTCAGATTTTGGGGGTGTTAGGAGAAAACCAAGTATGAGGAAATGCTATACTCGACCTGCTCTACAGCGTGTGCTAGGTCATTTCGAAAGTATATTTTCGCTGTAACACTGTGTTATTAAAGATTCAAAAATTATTTAATTTTGATCTCAAAATGTACTGAAATAAATAAAAATACACAAGTATGTACATATATTAAGTCTATTAATGTAATTGATTTTTGTTTGGGTCATAGGGCATTTAAAAGTGATGGTCGATAATAAAACTAATTTTCACATTGTCGTGACGTCATAAGCAAATGAGCCGTCGCGGCGCCACTTGCTGTGGCCGCAGACAACCCAGGATCAAAAACATAACAAAAACATCAAGAGCGGCAGCCGTGTCTTTTGCACACGCATGCAAACGTGGGAGCGCTTGTACACATATACACACATACAGAGAAACGAGAGCACAGCGCGCAGATGCGCGGCCGTGCCTCATCGTTCCGCATTTGATCTGCGACTGAAAATCGGTTTCTTGTTGTGCTGGCTTTCGAACGAATGCTTCGAACTCGAAACAGCCGAGCGCTCTCGGGGTGCTAGACATTTCGTTTGGCTGCTCTGGGGTTCCACGCTCAGCCGTTTGGTTGATAGCACTTTTTCTGCTGTTTGACGCCTCTATATATTTCTTGCTTAGTGCGGCGTCAAATCGGGCGAACGCGTTGGCCAGTCCAAATCACCACTTTTCGACATCAAACGGCCCGGAAACAATTTCTTCAGAAAATCGATTGTTATGCGACTTGTGTGCGGTGGAGCGCCGTCTTGTTGAAACCAGAACTGCCTCATACGCTTTCGACGAATAATTGGCATCACAAAATTGGTCATCATGTCGCGATAACGCTCCTGGTTAATGGTAACAGCATGGCCATTTTCATTTTGGAAGAAAAACGGCCCAATGACCGTTTTTCGCACTAACGCCGCACCAAACTGTGACTTTTTCGTCATGATGAGGCACTTCTTGAATCTCTGAGGATTTTCCAGTGGCGTAAATACGGCAATTTTGCTTATTTACGGTCCCATTTTCACACATTTCGGTCACATTTTTAATTTTAAAAGCACGTTGAGTTTTTCACAATTGACTTGTCCTGTTGAATGTAAATTTCAACTATTTCAGAGCGCTCGCGTGGCGTGTATTGTTCCATGGTAAAAATTGGACTGACGCTTCAAACGCGGTATGTCATTAACGATCAGCCGTCTTTTTTCAAAAATTTTAGGGTGGCCCCAGGGGTCCGTCCCATATAGGGACCACCCGTATATACTATTTGTCGATATGTTTCTCGCTACAACCAATGTTTATTATCCGAATTTTCATATTATAAATACCATGATAGCGTTTAGAGTTTGATATATAGGATTCATAATTAATTTTACTTCTGAAGGCAAACGCTCAACACCAACTTAAGTGGTTGGTATTGCCAGCACAACTTTTGATAATTCAAAAGAATCTAAACAATTTTTCAATTTTTTCCACCATTCCAATACGTCTACCTTGCTAAGGCTGGAATGAAACTTTCAACTTCTAAGCACAATTTTTCGTTAATGGACAAAATTAGATTCTGTGTATCAACTCATCCTCTTTGTGCGGCCAATTCATGCACACGTTGATTCGCTTACACCAGCGAATTTGTCGTCTACGGGGAAAATCCATTACTACTAAATATACTCTGATTTGCCCCACAATGTTTGTAAATAGGCTGACTGATACACAAAACTGTTTTTTGTCCATTCACAAAAAATTGCGACAGCAATTGTTCCTACAAATTGCAGTTATTTTCTACTCTGCCGACAAAGAAAGCATCATTCTCGAACTTAGCTTGAGTCTTCTAACACTTGAGACAAACGCTTGGCCATGCTGTTTTCGATTTAAACTTTATATTGAATGCAGATAGAATAAAAATCACCAAATTATAACAGTTTGCTCTGCATTCTTGTTTTTGTAACTTTTGGTGGTCCCAAAACTGAAACAATTCCGCGAATCTTGGCCAACACCTTAAGTTTCAGAAATTCGAGCAGAAGTCCTGCATATTATGGTCGTGCCAGAAACCTTTTGCCAGCATCCCGAACGAATTCTAAATTTTTTTTTTGACAGAAAGTTTGATATCACATATTTGTAAGAAAATATAAAGAAGGTAAAGATCGCGCCTCTAGGTGGCACCCCGTTGAAATGGCGACTATTTAAATAAAATGTTTAATATTTGTATATTATTATTCAGTTTTGAGTTTAAAGAAAAAGTAAAAACCAAAATTTTAACATAATCCTAGTTCGGGCCATGGAGGAATATACAAAGGATAAAATTCTAGACCAGAATACCATTTAATATTAAAAAATACATAAATAAAAGCAAAAGCAAGAAACATGTTTAATCTTACTACGATTTTGTATGTGTGGATATAATGTATACAGAAATATACTGAATGAAATATTAAGAACTAGTAGACCCGCTCGCTTCGCTGCTTACCAAAAGAATTTAATGTTTAGTTTGTCTATCATAAAATGTTGCCTTCTACAGAATGACACAAAATGAAATGAAATAGCCTGTCAAACACACATTTTTGGCCCAAATTTGAGACTTGTTTGACTAATTTTTAATTTTTGAGGAACGCGTTGCGGTGATAGTCCCTTACACACATTTTTTTTTAACAAATGTATAATCAGGGCTGCAAACCTCCTAAAAATCAGAATAGGTTCACTCCGAGATTCATTTTGGGTTCGGGTTCACGGAGCGGGTTCAGAAGGTCGGTGAACCAAGGTTCAGGCTTGAACCGGGGTTCAGGAATAATTTTGTTTAATCGCTAGTTCGGACAACATTAAATTGGAAATTACTTAAAAATTTTAAGGGCGCGCGCACACATGGGACTTTATGATGAACTGACGGCAGAACTTAAGGCTGATCTTGACATATTACACCGCTCCGATCATGCTAGCTATCTTTTAAAATCTTTAAAAATCAGTTGTAAGCACAATGATAGTTTTTCCAAACCTTTAATACATTTGAATTTTGAAGCAAACTTTAAATACCCAGAAAAGAATCAATGAAGTCGTTTACCGATTTAATATTTGTCACTTTTTCATTATTTTCTTGCTACTAAAATTAAATTTCATCAGAAGATGAATATGGTGCAGAATCATTCATGCATTTATTTTATTCCTTTTGAACAAAACAAGTTTATAAGCTTGAATCCCAAGATTTAGTTGTAGAAATTGGGATTGAATTTACAATGAGAGAACGTTTTTCCAAGCACTATCTAAATATGTACGAATATTTAAGCTTACAAAAACCTGTATGAGTTCATTTACGTGAATTGGAAATTTATAGATTCTAGAACAAATTTAGTAGAAACATATTTTTGAACCGAACCCTTTTCGACTTTTTTTTTACTACGGTTCGGGTTCAGGTTCGGCTAGAAAAAATTTATTCTGCTCCGGTTCAGGTTTGGTTCGGGCTTCCCAAAAATGACGGAGACTCTGACTCCGGATCGGTTCAACTCCGAACCGGTTTTCAGCTGCAGGACCCGCACATACTACCATGTCTTTCATGTCGAGCAATTTTTCTAAAATCTATCTAAATGCCTCGAAAAACGTTCTTCTATTATGAGATCAGTACCAATATTGGCTGCGGTGTTCTTAGACCCGGGATTTCAAACTTTGTTCACTTCTGACCAAAAAAAAGTTGCAAAGCAGCACTTTGCAGACGTGCTGAAGCGCGAAAATTCATTTCTTAATGAGAGTTTTCAAAATTCATCCTTAAATGACTCAATGTCTGAATGCGAAGAAGAGAAGTTTAAAAAAAACAATAGAAAGCAAAACACAAGTAGCAAATATGAAATCTAAAAGTGATGTTATAGATTCCCTCGAAAATTGTTCATGAGAACATACGTCGAAAAAAAAATAAAATATTGGAAAGGTAAAAAAACGAGAACTTAAAAAATACTGATTTAACTATAAATACTTGCTGTTCCAGCAACTCAGGTATCAGTTAAAAAAGTCTTTCAACACTTAAGTTTGATCTTTCTGATCTTAGAGTTAGTATAGATGAACAGCTTCTAGAAGATAAAATGCTTATATTAAACTAAGCAGTTATCAAAAGTTGTAAGTGTCAGCTAATGAATTTGACAATAAAAATTAAATTATTGAAATAAAGAATATTGTTTTAAGAAATTAGTATTAATAAATCGAAACTCTTATTTTATGTTCAAGCAAACCGAGGTTCGAGCTAACCCCTGATCCGAGAGCCGGTCAGCGAGGCGAACCTTAGACTTTACAACGGGTTCGAACATCCGCACAGTGGGCCAAACAGCTCTGCTAGCGGAATTAAATTAATAACTCAAGTAAATGAATAGATATTATAATGAAAATTTAAACTTAAGGTTTTTAACGCATTCATCACATATTCTCTAAATTTAAATTTTATAGGTCAACTAAATATCATAGCTCCCATACAACCAGCAATAATATACATTCTTGAGTTGTTTACATTTTAAATTTTTAAGTTATTTAATTAAGTATATGAAGGAAAAAATAATTTAGAAGTGCTAACAATTAAGTAATTAATCAGAATCTGATGTATCTGAATCATTCAAGGTATTTTTGAAATACGAACATCCCAGCTACGACTTTATCCAACTTTACATCTCATCTGAAATATTTGAACCAAAAATAAAATTTATTAGAAATTTTTGATAAATTTTTTATACTGATATTTTTGAGATTACATGACAGAAATGGCCATAACTTCCGCAATTTTCGGGCACTCAAAATGTTTGGAAATGATGCGGCTTTCACATATATTTTTTTGAGAATTTTTGAAGGATGGGTCTTTTTTGCTAGACTAAGTTCGTTGAAAAAAATCCTTATTTTTTTAAAAAAGGTAAAAAATAATAAAAATGTTATAAAAATATTTTTTAAAAGACTTTTCAATCCTGAACATTTGGAAAAAAACTGCTAAGCTCTATTTTAAACCGTTTTCGAGTAATTGAAAATTTAGAAAATTCACAATATTACACTTTTAAGCGTAGAACTTCTGCAAAAGAGCTCCAAAAAAGCTCACGTTTTGGGGTTAAGCTTCTTCATAATAAGCTTCCTTTGGGCCAATTATCATCCAATTCGAAGACATCATCCTAGAAAAAAAACGTTTTTTCTATGGAATGCCCCATATAACTTATCTGAATGAGAAACAAAAAAATATTGACTCAATAAACTTTAGTTTGTTTGATTTTTAGCCCAACCAACGAAAGTCACAAAATGATGTCATAGGAGTCTACATTTCAGATTTGGTTGCTCTAGCTCTTTTAATCTCTGAGATCTAGGTGTTCATACAGACAGACGGTCAAACGGAGAGACGGACAATGCTATATCGATTCGACTGTTGATAGCAATGGTGCTTACTACAGTTGATGATAAAATTAAATTGTAAATCTAAGTGCTTGATAACCATTTTGACGTCAAAACACTCCTCTCTAAATTTCAGTTTGAACGGGAAAGCTAACTTCGTCTGTACCGAAGTTTTGATACCGAAATAGCTTGTCTCAACGGTTAGCGACTTCGACCAAACTTCGCAGATCAGCTTAAAAACATTACATATTACCCATGACCGTGTTTGAGAGCAGTTATATTGAGAGCAAAACAGTTTTTTTTTCTCACTAAAATCCATTTTCCGACCGAACATTTGTATGGCAGCTACAAGAAGTAGTTATCCGATCCGGTCGGTTCCGACATATTAGCAGCGTGCAGTAAAAAGAAGACTCTGTGCAAAGTTTCAGCTCGATAGCTCCAAAACTGAGGGACTAGTTCGCGTAGAAACAGACAGACGGACAGACGGACAGACGGACGGACAAAGCTTAATCGACTCAGCTCGTCATGCTGATCAAGAATATATATACTTTATGTGGTCGGAGATGATTCCTTCTATGCGTTGCACACTTCTGGGCAAAATTATAATACACTTTTCAAGTGTATAAAGATAATTTTGTTTAGTCTCTGTATCACATACTGAAATCTTCTTGATCCAAAATAAAATCATTTACGTAAATTGATATTAAATATTAAAATAAATCAGAATGATACTAAAAATGTTATTAAGATATATCAAAAATATCGATTTTAAATTTTTAACATACACATTAAAAAAAAAGAAACCTAGAATTAAGGTTAAGCAGCTCCTAAATCAAAAAATTGCCTAAAAATAAACTTATGAGGGCATTTTTTACCTAATTGTCCAGAATGTGACCTTAAAGGCAAACTTTTAGCCAGCTTTGTTAAGGAGATATGTCGCCTAAAAAAATATGTAACTTTTTCCTAAACATTTATAATGACAGCTGAGTGAGTTCGGTTCCCACTGCATGCGTAAATGGTTTTTGTATTTTTGTTCTTTTTTTTTTGGTGTTTTTCAACAAAGAATCTCATTCCTAACAATGGACTTAGAACAATGGACTTAGATCCTCTGCCGATGGTACAAAGAGTACCGTAGTAACTGTTTATTCTGCAGTGCTGCTTTGTATCGGTTGGGGACTAAAGTAGATTGTTATGCAATAAACTGATATACCGATTGAAGGGTATTTTCTTGCCGTTTGTCCGTCTGTCTGTCCGTCTGTATGTTTTTACGCGAATTAGTCTCTCAGTTTTAAAGCAATCGAGCTGAAATTTTGCACAGAGCCTTCTTTTTACTGCACACTGCTAATATGTCGGAACCGACCGGATCGGATAACTATATCTTATAGCTGCCATAGCAACTATCGGTCGAAAAGGGGGTCTTTGTGAGAAAAACTTTTTTGTTTTTAATGTTAACGTCTCCCACTTCAGCGATTATTAATACTATGCGCTTTTACACAGATTTGAAAGTTTTGGTCAAAATCGGATGACTATATCTTATAGCAGTCATAGGAACTATCGGTCGAAGAGTAGGTTTGATTTAGAAGAAAAATTGTTTGTGTTCATGCTGGCGTTCTTAAACTCTGATGTATTAAATCATTTGCAAGGGTATTAAAACTTCGGCAAAGACGAAGTTAGCTTAGCCTTCTCGTTTCATATCGGCTTAAAATTGATGTGAAAAAATATAATTTTTTTTTCTGTGTAGTAAATTCAAACATTTGCTTTCCCTTTCTTAAGCTATGCCATGGGTATATTGACTTGGGCGCAGCATTTCTTCATTAAAACTAGCCACTAACTAGTTCTTGTTGTCATATGTGCGCTGCTGTGGTCAACTGCCAAGAGTCATATTTTGGATTTTACGCTTGCCAAAGGTTTAATAAAGGCAGAACACAAAAGACTAATATTCTTGGAAAACATTCTGAATATCCTTTGTGGGTGACTTTTGCCGGGAACTTGATGAAATTCCTTTGACATGACTTGAAAATGGGGGGGGCTGGTTCTTTAAATTAAAGGCGAAAGTTGGAATTCCTCTGCAATAGCTGCAAGCGATATTGACTTTTCGTTGTTCATACATTAGAGATTCGGGTTCTTGTAGCTTGTAACGAACAAAACCTGTCCATATTAGTTTTTGTCGCTAAATATATGGAAACAAAATGTAATACAACATTTTTTGATTTACATTTTCTTTAAGGGGACTTACAAAATACTAAAAAGTTTAGTGGTTCACCATTTCCTCTTTCAAACTCCATATCTTAAGTTTCAATTTGTTCATTAACAACATTAATTTTAGGCCAGGCCCCTGCCTTCACCGCAATTTCGACCGTAATAATGCAAATTATTATGATAATTATTAAGTTTTTAGGAATTAGAAGCAACTGAAATATATTGGAAAAACAGCATACACATCTGTGTGTTTTACTTGACCTCGAGCCTGCAATACTCAAATCCTACGATTTAGAAAGGTCGCTAACTATCAATGTTTTTAGGAATACTATATTAGCATCTCCGGTCCTATAAGACAGAGAGGCAGCTTACGGCGGCGTAGGCACTAGTACAGGTAAAGAAACTATTCCTTAAGCATCAACCACGAAAAATAGAAAGAGAAATCCGATTATTGCCTGGTGATTTTTATACACTTGAAAAGTGTATTATAATTTTGCCCAGAAGTTTGCAACGCATAGAAGGAATCATCTCCGGCCACATAAAGTATATATATTCTTGATCAGCATGACGAACTGAGTCGATTAAGCTTTGTCCGTCCGTCTGTCCGTCCGTCCGTCTGTCTGTTTCTACGCGAACTAGTCCCTCAGTTTTGAAGCTATCGAGCTGAAACTTTGCACGGAGTCTTCTTTTTACTGCACGCTGCCAATATGTCGGAACCGACCGGATCGGATGACTACTTCTTGTAGCTGCCTTACAATTTTCGCTCGGAAAATGCGTTTTACACGGTCATGGGTAATATTGAATGTTTTTAAGCTGATCTGCGAAGTTTGGTCGAAGTCGCTATCCATTGAGGCAAGCTTTTTCAAGTGTATCAGAACTTCGGCACAGACGAAGTTAGCTTTGCCTTTCTCGTTTTTAAATTCACTTAATTATGTCTATATATGTAAAACTCTTATTACTAAGTTTGAAGAGAAAGGGCGACTCTGCAGTACGGCCGTGAAGCAATGCCCATCGTGCTCCCTCTACTGCGCTCCAATCTCAGCAGCTCAATCTTAATAGAAACTGAATATTGGCTAATCTGCTCCTAGTTCCCGCTATTTTCCAACATTAGTGAACTATAATCTCCGCTGACAGCCGTCTATCGCCTAGAGTTTCCTCTAAGTGTTGGGTAACCCTTGTGAACCTGCGGCAGGCAAAGAAGGCATGTTCTTTGCAACTGCCTCGTGCACAAAGTGGTGCAGGTAACTTCGAAATCAGCCATGGCCGCTTAGTAGCTCTGTTGGGTAGAAGTTTAACTGCCCATGTTTTCTGTTAATCCATTTGGGGATAGGACGGTGAGTTCACAGACCCTTGGTGAATGAATCCCACCGGCTTTGCCATCTTTGCAGACTTTCTTTCTGAGCACTGCCTTTTTGAGTGTTGGTGGAAGGCAGGGCTGCAGGGCTCCCAGTCAGACTGGAGCTGAGTATAGATTGGTAGACCTCGTAAAGCTGGTGAGCAGAAACCTGCGGCCTTGCTTTGGGCCTCGGGTATTCATCATTATCCTGGAGAGCGCGCTAGTGCGCTCAGTGGCCGGCAAAACACACATGCTCATTTTGGCATTGCATGTGTGTGTTTAGACACGCGAATGCGCTCTTATTCAACACTTGTTTATTGTTGCAAAGGAGAGGATCGCTCTCAGTTAGCACATGTTTGTTGTTGCAAATTAGAGCAGTGTAAGCTCATTAGGAGTCGGTGTATTGACGTTGCTGCTACAGAGGATAGACGTCACTGCTTGTATACACAGAAAATAGATGATAATTAAAACAGGTTCAGTCTTGTGTGGCACTCTATATGCCTGATGAATGCGATGCACACCGACTCTTCTTGCTGAAGGTGTTAAGAAACTATCACCACATTTACGTAACCCGCAAGTCACCAAGTCTATGTTGGTCGATGGAAAAGTATTTCACATAAAAAGACAACCAAATCAACCAAGAATAATCAACTAACTAAAAAAAACATTTCCTTGCTTCCATTGTGATTATTTTCGTTCTTAATTATCATCCGAACTTTTCTTGCATATTTTGATCAAAGTGAAATTGGCTGTGAATTTGCTTTTTTTAAAACCTTTCGCTTTGCTTATCTGACACAAATGTATCATGAATTTCTTAATCAATGGCCAGCGGCAGCTACTGGCATTTCCCTAATGGTGGCAACTGGGGGAACAGCGCCTGGTGGCCAACTGAATGCCAGATATGTATCAAAGCGAACCTGTTCGATTTCATTTCGGTTTCCATGTCAGCTCGTTATGCGGCGCATTGTCAATTTCAATATTTTGTCGATTTGGGAAAAGGCAGCGCGCGTACGCCTACTAAATTAAGTGCCACTTAATAATCAAAATTACGCGACGCGCAGATAAGCCACAGACGGCTTTCGAGGTTGGATCTAGATGGCGATGACTGGGGCAAGCAGCTGGATTTGTAACTATGACGATGCAACGCTTCGACATACTTAGACGCAGTTCGATAAGTTCCCATTAATAAATTAAAACACGCCTCGGTGCCTAAGCGGCTTTCACTGCGGTTTTTCTTTTCATTCCTTTTACTTTTAAACGTTTGCGGCAGGAGAGAGAGGGAGAGGAGAGGGAGACGGCGTGATGGGGATGGGGGAGCTGCCCATTGAGCTCCGATTGCAATTAATATGCAGCTTCGTTGGCGGCGGCAGTGCTGTCAGCTCGAATTAAACGCCTCCATGGGTAGTCAAGTGCAGCTGGAGTGCTTCGTCCTCGTCTGTCATTCTTCGAGAGCCCAGTCACATGTGCAATTCATGAATTTCAATTAATTAATTAGGCCACAGAATCTGGCAGGAGCGCGGTGGAGTAATCGACGCGCCAAATCCTAATGCAGTTGAAGTCCTCTGCGTTGTTCCTGCTCCTATTACATGCAGCTGCCGTTTGACAAAGTAGCTGTTAGATTGCATCGCATTTGCCTGCCAGCTTCCAGCCGCCTCCTCCTGCACTCGGCATGCAACAGATCGCTGCCGTTTCGCATACAAGTGACCCAATTACTGAAAGGGCGGCGCCACCTCGTGAGAACAACACCCCCACCGCATTCCCCACCAACAGCAACGGGAGCAGCCCTCGTTACGGCTTGTTGATTTATGTAATTTAGATTGGATTTTGCGGCAGAGAAATTAATGCGTTGTAGATTAATGAGTGGCCGGGAGGAATTGGCAGGAGGAAGATGCAGGCGGCGGAACATTCAACCACATGACCAAAAACACAAAATCCCTTAAACCTTTTAGGCAGAGCAGACGAACAGCAAACATGAGCTAAGGAGAACTTTGAACTCTTTAACGAGAAAAAAAATTTGGTGCACAAGTCCCCGAATTGCCATAAAGTACGCACCTACCATAAGAGTCACCTAAGAGTGTGGGTGGGTGTGGGTGTTGTTGTTCCTGTTGTTGGGTGAGCCTATTTTAATCTCATTAAAAATGTAGCAGAAAGCAAATGGGCTGCTGCTGCTCCTGTTGGTGGGTTATGTGGCTTGAAGTTGTCTTTAAAATTGACTGAAAGCGAAAATCAGTGTAAACGCTTCGACGAGCAGGGCAAGGACACAAATGAGGACGAGTATCAAGCACGGCGCCATTTTGGCTGCACGTGTAGCTCCGGCTTAGCAAGCAAGCCCGCACATGTGTGTGTGTGTGTGCGTGAGTGTGTGTGTGTGCGGTTTCCTGTTTGCGGGCTTTCAGTTTATTTCGCGTTTATTATTTTACGCCTGCTTGGCAGCCGCCAAAAATGTAAGAATACTGGAAACCCCCACCCTCTTGCGTCTACCCCTAGCCCCCTTTTTCTTAGTTAACCTCAGTGAGCGACCGCATTGTTTTTGCTGTTGTTGTTGTTGTTATTATTATTATTGCTCGTGGTTGTTGGGAGCACGCGCATGCTTTGTTTTTATTTGAGTTCAATTTTGTTGTTGTTGTTGTTTCTTATATTTTTTTGCTTCTTGGCACACTGTGGAAGAAGAAGAAGAATTTTTCAAAATTTTGGAAACATTTTAGAATCAGGCCATAGGCAAAGCGACTTTATCATAATATTTTATAAAAGCACCCTATAGTCTGACATTTATAATAAAGTTTCCATTTGTGGGTAGGGGACGCTACGAAACTCCGCCGGAAAATTTGATCTACGAATCCGTTTTTTACCCTGTACCTATTAAAAATGGGTAAAAGGGGATCATGAAGTAGTGCAAATGTATGTAACAGGGAGAAGGAAGCATTTCCGAACCCCTAAAGTATATATATTCTTGATCAGCATCAATAGCCTAGTCGATTTAGCCCATGTCCGTCTGTCCGTCCGTCCGTCTGTCCTCACATGTTTATGTGTGAATTCTTTTCGTTAAATGTCAAATTATTTAAGCTGCCCTTACACTTGTCATATATCTCTATGCAGTCTCTCTAAATACATGGTACTGAACAGATTGACGATGAATTAGTTTCTCCACTATCGAAAAAGTCGATTTCCGAGTCGGAAGAGAAATGTCCCCTATCCTTTATGAGAAGGCGAAACTCGTGGAGGAAGCTCGTCAAGTATTAAGAAATCCATATCGGAAACTTTCGCCTTCAGTGAATACATTTGAAGAATTCTCCCAGAAGATCAGTGAAATGCGTTGTTCATTAATGTAATGAATTTTGCTGTTGAAAGCAAAAACAATAAAAAAAAGATTATTGGTAAAATTGTGCAGAATATCTATAAATTTTTATATATTTGTTATTATAAAGTAAAAAATTAAACTATTTGATTGCCTCTTGCCATTTGACTGCACCAATGCCATTAAAGTAATTTGTATAGTGTATACTGGGGTATAGTGTTTGTTTACGGTGCTAAACTCCAACAACTTGCGGAAAGTTTGTTTGTTCATGCGATTAAAATTTTTTAAGGTCGTCCTCGTAAATGGCTGCGCCATGTCTCTGCCTTCATAGCGACGCGAATGTAAATTTCGTCTTTTTTTTTGGTTCTGGATCATCCTCTTCGTCGTCAGCTAAAGCTGCAACCATTCACGTTAATGCATTTGTTTGATTGTTATCCATTTTTTTTAAGCCAAAGTTTATGCAAAAGAACGAGAACTTTATATTTCCGATTGGAAAGATATGATCTGACTCAGCGGAGAAAGACCTACTTAGTTGGGAGATATACTAACCATACGTAAGTCAATGTAGAATCAAAGGCTTCGTAAAGTCCGTGTAGACGACATCAATTTGCTTACGATGAAGAAATCGCTGATTTACTATTGAAGAAAATTCGAGAAGGTAATTGGAAACCGAGCTCTGACGATTAAAACCGAGCTGGGATGGACTAGGAATGGGTTGGCAAAAATATTGTAATTAGGAAGTAATTATATCATCGAAATAATAATAATAATAAATAACTATTTGGGTATGGTAGAAAGCTTACCGATTCCTCTATAATCAGATATATACAAACTTCTGGGGTACAGACTCTGTACTACAGAGTATAGTACAGTCGGGCTTCCGACCAACTTTGTTGTGGGTTTGATTTAAATTATGTTATATTCGAATGATCCTCACATAGTTTTCGATGTTTATTGTTTGAACGAATTGTGGACAAACTTTGGAGGTACAGAGTATGATATAGTAATGCTTAACCGACTTTCTTCTTGATTGCTTTAATTTGATACTAGGACTTATCAATTTAATATTTTAGTTGTCAATCTTTTAGTATCATTTCGATGCTGGCAGTAATCAATTTAATATTTTAATTAAATTAAATTACTGTGTTGTGTGTTGGTTAATTTACTTTAAATTAAAACATTACTTTTGTAAACTCTTTTACTATTTTTAAATGAAATCGTCATGTGAAGAATCGCTATAGGAAACATTGTTCTCTCACTCTGCATGCTCCGTGCTCACGCTGATGTTGTTTTATCCGAAGTCACTGTAATAATGTGCCTAACGCTGGAATCCCTCACATGTAGATCTTAACGCATTCGCAGAGAACATGTAGAAATTCTTGCTCCATAATACCCATAATACCCAAAATATCAATTTGAAAAACTCTAGGTACATAATGAAACATACAAAATTATACTAGATTCAGTATTCAGTTCCGTTCTAGTAAGTTGAAATTTTGTTAAACCCACAGAGTTTGACAGAGTAGGAAGGCTAGAAACTTTGTTATACTGAAAGAACTCTCTAATTTAATTAAGGGTGGGGTAAGGGTTTCAGCGTAAAAAAAATCACTTTTTTTGTGATTTTTTATCTCAAATATCGATTGAGCAATTTTATTCAAACCGTCTATACATTATTGAGCATAGTTTTGACTATGTTCTGTAAATTTTTCATGCCAAAATATTAAACCATTAGCCCGTGACAGAGCTTCCCCCATTACGTCTTGAAAAAAAAAAAACAATTTGCGGTGTTCTCTGTAACTCGGCCGGAAATTATCTGAAAATGAAAAACCATAAAAATTTAGTTAAATTATAAACAAATCTTCCCCCCAACGTTCTCTGATTATTTTTTTTTAATTTAAAAATTTTTGGCGGCCATCTAAAGTGTGAACCGTTATTTTCGACTAAAATTTCCGCCATTTTGTGGGTGGGAAACACCCTTAATGTTAAAAAAAAATTTTTACTAAACGTAGGGGGAGGTATTTTATATGTAGAAAATGTGTAGAAAGTTTGAAATGAATCGGTCGAGTAGTTTTCAAATGGCAGTGAACACGGACTACGAAAAAGTAGTTTTCGGGAAAATCGATTTAAAGTTTTTCATACGGTAGCAATCAGGTAGCACGGCCGGTCGTTTGAAACGCTGTAACTCCGTAAGTTTTACTCGGATTGACTTCAACTTTGTACACAATATTCTCGACATGTTGTTCATTCAGAAAAAAATATAAAAAAAAATGAAAAAAAAAAATAATTTTAAAACCCTACCCCCCTTTAACTTAATTGAACCAAATACACTTAACCCCAAAATATCATCGTTCTAAGTAGCTCGGACAGCAATAAGAACTGTTGCTTTGTACTGTTCCAGTTGGGGCTTCGCTTTGATTCCTGATTTAATATACATGTTTCTGGGTAATAATATTTGTAAAATGGCCGTGTGTGGCCCAGCGGTTAGAGTGCTGGACTGCTGGGCGGGAGGTCTAATAAAATAGTATTTTTCTTTCTTTCTGATACTAACGCCAACAAGTCACACAGATTGAAAATTAGTTTTGATTGGTTTTAAATTAAACTTAAACAGTGACAAAATGAAGAATTTAAAACTGGTGCTAATAGGATTTTTCCTGGCCGGCTTGGCACAGACTACCTTTGCGGTAATGAAGGAGCAAGATTGCGAAGTGAGCATTAAGACTGTCAGGCGATTTGCGGATTCACTGGATGAGGCCTCCAAGAAGGATTATAAACAGATAGAGACAGCGTTTAAGAAATTCTGCAAAGCACAAATGAACAAGGAGCACAGATTTTGCTATTACTTGGGTGGACTGAAGGGTCGGCCACTGGCAAACCTCTTAGTTTATCCATGCCGGCGAAGAAGATATGCAAAAAGCTGAAGAAGAAAGATTCACAGATTTGTGATTCGCGTTATGAGAAACACATTGATCTGAACAATGTGGATCTCAAGAAGCTGAAAGTACGCGATCTGAAAAAGATTCTGAACGATTGGGACGAGAGCTGTGAGGGTTGCCTGGAGAAATCCGATTTTATCAAACGCGTAGAAGAGCTCAAACCTAAAAACCCCCCCCGGAACTATAAATTAAATAAATTCCTCCATCCCCCCCCCCCCCAAAAAAACACAACACCCCCAAACAATAAAAAAATTATTTTTAAAAAAAAAAATTAAATATAATTATATGTTGTGTTTTGTTTATATATTATAAAATAAAGCGAAATAAGGTTATTTTTTTTTTTACGCGGGTTATATATAACTCCCGATTAAAGAAAATATTTTTTGATGTGGTTTTGTTTTTTTTTAAGGTGGGGTAAACTGGTTAAAAAGCTCTTTACGGGGCCCAACAATTTCCCAAAATTTTTTTGGGTGTGTGGTTTAATTTTTTTTTACAAAAAAAGGATTATAGTATCACACCGCAACGGGAAATTTTAGTAATTGTTTTTTTATGTGGTGTTACTAAACAAATGTTATTAGTCCCTGGTGGTGGTGGGTGTTTAGATTAAATTTTTTTTTTTTTTTTCACCACCGCCCCCCCCCCAACCCCCCCCCCAACCACCCCGCCACAAACCAACCAATGGGCCACATGTGATATAAATTTTTTAAATGTTAAACGTTATTATTTTTATATATTTAAAAAAAAAAATATTTTTTTTAAAAACCAAACCCGTTTGGTTTTATCCTTGTCCGTCTGTTCTTCCCCCCCCCCTTCCCCCCCTGGGTTTAAACCCGATCACACCCAAAACAAAAAAAGGAATTTTTTTAGTGGGTAATGTTGTTTTATTTTCGAGATAAAGTTTTTTTTATTTTTACCCCCCCCCCCCCCCCCCCCAATATGAAAATATTTATTCTTAAGTTTAAAAAAATAAGAATATTCCCTTTTTTATGAAATTTTTTAATTTTAAAAAATGATATTTTTTAGTATGAAATGAAGTTTAAATTTATAGAATAAAAATAAACCCCGCCAACCCCCACCCCCCCCACCCCAAAAAAAATTTTTTTTTTTTGTGTTTGGTTATGGGGGCAGGGGTGGGATATTTTTTTTTTTAACCATGGGAATCGTATACCCGTTGGTTAGGATTTTTTTTTAAATATTTTTTTTTTTTTTTTGTTTTTTTGTGGGGGGGGGTGATACTAACTATCTGTAGAAGGTACGAATCGTCAATCTTTTAAAACTGTAGGAGAAATACCGTTTTTTCCAAATTGCTTACAAAACAAACTTTTTCTGCGTGCAGATAAAAGAAGCATTTGTCCCATACATGTCAAACCTCTATCTCTTACCATCTCTGAGATCTAGGTGTTCATACAGACAGACGGACGGATGGACGGACGGACGGACAGACGGACAAGGCTAAATCGGCTCGGCTGTTGATGCTGATCAAGAATATATATACTTTATATGATCGGAAATGATTCCTTCTGCCCGTTACATACAATTGCACGACTTTAGTATACCCTTTTTACTCTACGAGTAACGGGTATAAAAAGAAAATAGCTCTTACACTTCCGGTCACCTTCACCAGCTATTGGCGCCAGCTGTGAAGCAACTACCCATGAAGAAGCAAATTCTCAAACTTTGCCGTTCGGATTCGGCGTTAAACTGTACACCCAAAAAAAAGTTTTCATCAAAGTGACACAATTTAGACATCAGTTTGAAACTATTGAGCATCGAATTCTCTTTAATACTCCAAGTATCAAATTGATATCTTCGAAAGTATTAACATGATATTTCGAGGATTTCAAATTGATACTTACGTATATCAGGTTGACACTTTATTGTATTAACATATGAGTATCAATTTGACACTAGGTCTTATTAATTTGATAATTCAACTATCAAACTCATTGTTTCATTTTGATACTAGCATTTATTAATTTAATATTTTTTCTTATCTTTGTAGGATAAGTTTAGTTCATTATAATCTGCCATTCAAATTAAATCAAAACATTTTATAAAAATTTTTTTCAAACTCTATCAAAATGTAATTTATTTACACTATTAAATTGAATTCGTCAAGTGTGGACACCCCCAAGGAGGAAATATTTTTCTCTCTCGTGTATGCCTTTTCCGAAAACCTAAACAAAAATTCCCCACCCCTATACCCTCTGGCACAAACATTTTGGTTAAAGAAGACACAGTCACATTTTCGCGCTCTCTCTGGGGAACCCTGCCGTACTTGTGACGCCTTGAGAAACATTGAGTAAAAACGCGAAAAACGCCTGTTCTGCAGCTTTCTTGGTTTCGCACCTCTCTCATTGTACTTTGTCTTGCAAAGCGCTGAAACTGTCACAGCAGCATTGTGGCTTGTTGTGGGTCCTGTCTAAAGAGTTACATTTGTTATTTACATATATTTTCAAAAAACGACATGAATACTCAGCTGCTTACCTTGCAAATATGCGCCATTTGAAATCCATTTATTTATCTTCATCACGTCGTCTGGGAAAGGGTCCTCCATAGCCTTTACTTTTAACTAAGTACACATTTCTTTACACAAAAAGTAAAATCACTAAATGTGACATGTCAAGCATCGCCAGCTGCCACGTTCGGCATGCTTCGTTTTACAATTCATACATTCCTCGAATTTTCGAAATAAAAAAAAAATTGTTTAGTTTCAAATTAATACTTCTGCGCATCAAATAAATATTCGAAGTTTCAATCTAATACTTTCTAGGTTTGCATTGATACAAAAAAATAATGATACTTGTTTCAGTTTCGATTTGAGACAACGTGTATCAGAGTGATATTTATACAAATTTTTTTGGGTGTAGGTCCCCTTCTCTTGTGCGAAAAATTTAAAAGCACACAAGCCAAGAGATTGAGAGAAGCTTGGCTTGGCCCCTTAGAGACTGTATAGCCAATTTTAAAAAAATAATATTTGTAAAATATTGTCCTTAAACTTGGTATCGAACGATCGAAAAATTGAATATGTGGCGACAAAATTTGTAAGGCTGTTTTTAATTTGGTTTACTTTGAATCTAATAACTCGCTCAAACTTGTGAATTAAACTAATTGGTCTTGATAGGTTAAAATCGGTTTGCTTTCAAGGTTTTTTTAAGCTGTATTATCTTACACTTCACCAAAGGAGATATTTGATTTTTGTCACGTGCCGTGGGCGAAACGTGCCCACTGTGCACCTTCGTGCGCTGCTTTAGAGTTTGTTATAAAATTTATGAAAAGAAAGCAAAATCAAAATTATAATAAAATCAGATTACAGCCTCTCAGGCTTTTGCTATGTTGCTGCTGTTGTTGTATTTTTGTTTTTCCTATGGCTTTCAGTTGAAAAATTGTTGGCGCTTCATTTTATGAAAACATAAGCAATTTTTGATGTTTTTGCCGCCTCCGCTGCCGCCTTCAGTCACTGACACCAACAACTTAGCCCGACTCCTTTGCCTGCGCCTCGGCCTCGGCCAGAACCCATTCCCAACGGTGCGTTTAACAACGTTCCATTTTGATGTGCCCGACATGTGAAAGCTCTTCATTTGGGGGGGCCGCCAATAAGGGTGGCAACGACTTTGACTCCAGCCTGCCTGGCTGGCTGACTTACCTCGTCGCCATCCTGTCGCTGTCTTGACTGCCAAGGCGCTGATTTTATAGCATTTTTCCGCTGTCCTGGCGTTGCCTGGGCGCTAAGCGAACGGAGCGAACTTTATAAAATATGTACTTCAGGGTAGTCTGTTTTATTGCAATTACTTAAGATTTTACTGTCTACGTTAATTGAGCATTGGATTACTTTATTCGGAGGCGTCGGGCTTACAACTTGATTGCGGGAGTATGACGCATTAATAAAGCATTAATTATTATTTGATTCGTGGCCGCATGAAGCAAACAAAAGGAGTTTAATTTAATTTGCCGTCACTTTGATGTACAATTCAAATGCAATTCAAATTGGTACTCATCCCTGAAATGGTGCGGTGGTGACCGCACAAAGCGAAAGCCATTGTGAGTTCCATTTCATTATCTGAACGCGCCCTCCCACCGTTTGCATTTGCCACGCACTCGCTCGCTCGGTGCAAGTATTCGCACGCACTGCGTGCGGTTTTTTGCTATATTTAAACAAATGCGGTTAATGTTCATATTTCATTTTAATCGGGACCACGGATATTGATATTGCTGGCTGTGTCTGTTAATGCGCTTTCACGTGCCGCATTATATACGCACAGCCGCCCACACACGCGAATCGCTTTAGTTTGTCAAAAACAAACTTTCCTTAGTTCCACCTCCCTCCAGGCCCACCGCTGGAAAATGATTGTAAAATTTTACAACAGGCAGCCAATTACCATAGCTTTTTATTTGATTTTGCACGGTTTAGCTTTTTGGTAACGAGTTGGTTGTGGCTAAAGCACTGCGGGTGAAGCCAGCACAGCCGACAAATGTGTCGATAACATGCATAGTCGATGCTGGGAGAGACACTTACGGGTATTTGTGGTGAAAGTAATGGCGATCCTAGAGCTCATAGAGTTGGTCCTCAGTGGTAATGTGTGGACTCTCTCTCTTTCTCTAACTCTGTATGCAACAACTGCAGTCAAGTTGAAGTCGTTAATGGAAATCATATTAAATTTATGATTCCAGACCTAACGGTTTAATGAAAAATATTAAGTATCGAGGGTTTAAAATGGGATCATATTCCAAAACCCATTTGTGACATAAGATGCACACAGGAAACTGTGTCAAAATGACACTTAAACGTGTGCTTAACAAATATCTGGACTTATATCAATCCCAAAACAAACAGTCTAGTCATAATCCCGTCTTTATTGATTAGAGCTCGAAATTGGCATGTATTGAGAACAGTCAGGATTGACTTGATCCATCAAGAAGGTCCAATATTGATTGATTTAGAAATCGGCTTGGAGCAAGAATATCAGAGACTAATTGGCTAATCACACTGAGCCCACCTAACATACATTTATGACTTATGATGCGCGATGCGATGTAAGAAGTGCTCAGTGCATTTAGCCTATTAGTTTTTGATGTTCTTGCTTTAAAAAGATTGGCTTCAGAGCAGAGTTATCCAACGATAGCCCCGCGGGCACGAACTTACTTGCCAATTCTTAGCGAATGCTTGCCGAACCTTCATGTGTGTTAGAGAGAGACACAGTCTCGTTTTCGCGCTCTCTACTTGGGGAACCCTGCTTCAGAGCGATATTCATATTCATTTTGAACCCAAAGCAAGTTTTATACACCTATATGCTATTTAAGTCTTAAGAGGCTTGAGATCATAAGATGTTACTGCATTAGTAAGGAAGTTCTTTGTAGCCTTGAAAGTATTTTGGCTTAGATTCGAGTGTGCTCTCGTTTTTTTTTTATTTCCATACATTCCCTGCAGTTCAACGTCTCAGTACTGAATTTGTCAGTGCTGAATCAGACCTGAGAAGTAGGAGTTGCTCCAACTCATGACTGATTTCAGTACTGTTTTCAGTACTACCCATGATTTTTCAGTACTGAAATCATGCCTGAAATCAAGCCTGAAAAATGAGAAGGTCATGACCTAGTAGGCCCTGTCAGTGTTAAATTCATGCCTGAAATGCATGTAAAGGCAGCCATGATTTCAGTACCTGCCCTTCCGAATCATGGCTGATTCAGGTCTGATTCAGTACTGAGCCGTACTGAAGGGTTATTACATGCAGAATTACGGGGTGGTCCATTTAAAAATTGAAATTTAATTTTGCTATAAAAAGGCACGATATTTTTCAAAGGCTGAACAATGATTGGAAAGGTTGGTTCATGTCATTTATTTAAGAAAATCAATTTCGGTCAAATGACCACCACGGACGAGTACGTACACGGGTTGGTTTATCCACCAACATTCCAGTTTCACGAACTCGCTTCACGAATTGACCAACTAATTAAGTTTTTTTTTGTTAAATGTTCTTTTTTCAAATTTTGCACAGTTTGAGTCGAGGACTCAGCAATTTGGAAATATGTTTTTAATATTTCCCCAACTTTCTTCAAGCGAATAGCGACCCATTTCGTAAATGTCAAAGTTTTTACTAAATATTAGTATTTAGTTGGAATTGGAATTAATATCCAAACACTAGATGGACCACCCTGTATGAGCCAGTTCTTCCAGGAGTTCTTTTGGCGCATTTATATAACATTACCCAATTATCAAGCAATGGTATTTTCAATAAGTATCTCGCTTTCTCGATGGCCGGAGCTATTTGTTGCTGAATTAAAGTTCTTTGAAGTAGCTTTGGAAATTTCTGGGCTCTTGGAAACTGCGATGCAATTGGGATTGAATCCCTATTATTGAAATGTTTGGCAAGCATTTTCACTCCAGTTATTAAGTTTGAAAACCGGGATCTAAAAAGTTTCCAATGCGTTAACAAAAAAGCAATGTCGTCCTCCTGTTTTTTATTTTGTGACCAGTAGGGCCAGTGGCGTAACTAGGTAGCCAAGGGCCCTGGTGTAAAAATAAATAAGGGGCCCTCAAATGAAGAGTTTAAGTTTTTCAAAGTCGAAATCTTGTCTGTCTGTCAGTCGGGCCTGCAGATTAATAAGTATAGATTCTGTATGTAAAAGTGAAAAACTACTTCGCCATCAGCTCATTTTCGTGTACTTAACACATGTGTGCATTAGTAATCGCCTAGGTACAACAGATAAAGAGTTAAGGAAGGCATACTTTGATTAATCTTAAAATTAATATTTGTTCTTTATTCTACTAATGTTAAGAGTAAAGATCGTTACTTCATGTAAGCTAAATATGTCCACAACACCATTTGTTTCTCTCTCTCGCAGCAAGAGAGCAGTTCTCTCTTAGGTTTTAAGTTCTTATGTATCCTCCGCCTTATTCAGTTCTCTGTCACCCTTTCACCATACAACATTGCGCTATTAAATATTATATAACCAACAGGTTATGGGCCCAGAGCAAGGCGTTTGGTGAAATTAAAAAAAATTAAAAAAACTTTTAAAAGACTAAGAAAACGTCTACGGGAACTCAAAATGAGTGTGTCAATTCAAATTGAAAAACTTGATGACGGAAATTATGATTTGTGGAGTTTGTCCATGCGAAGTGTTTTAATTACATCGGATTTGTGGAATGTCGTGTGTGAAGCTCAATTAAAGCCAGAAGACGATGCTGCAGCGGCTGCACGCTGGGTCATCCTTGATCAGAAGGCGCTGGCATGTTTAATTTTGAATGTAAAGCCAACACAGTTAATGCACATTAAGTCGTGCATAACCTCGGCAGAAGCATGGAAAAAATTGCGTAACATCCATTTACCAGCGGGACCAATCAAAAAAGTGCAGTTATACCAAAAATTGTTACGTCTTAAAATGCAGCATGGCGACAACGCAGCACAGTATGTGAATTCATTTATGAACATAACAGAAAAATTGGCGGAGTTGGATATATCCATAAATGATGAATTAAAAGCTATTATGTTTCTGTCAAGTTTGCCTGATTCGTGGGAAAATTTTGTCGTCGCTATCGAAACACGCGACGAGCTGCCGCCGTTCGATACAGTAAAAAACAAATTCTTAGAAGAAGGTTCGAGAAAAGAGGAAAAAGATGAACGCGATGTGGCAGCCCAAGCTGTGTATACCAAAACATACGAGAATGAGCAACGAAAAAGAAACCAACAAGTTCGCGAAAATTCTAAGCGCGACGAACGAAAATATGAAGAGAAACGCAAATTTAAGGGGAAGTGCTAGAATTGCGGTAAGCCAGGCCATCGCGCGAGTGAATGCAGAATCAAAAAGAAAGAAGCAGAAAATGAAAACAAAAAAGAACAATCAAATTTTTTAATGCACGGTAATGTAGTCAAGGACAGAACAAATACTTGGTGCCTTGATAGTGGCGCTACTTCGCACATGTGTTGTGACAAGAGCAAATTTATTTCAATCGCCGAAAATAAAGCCACGATTATGTTAGCCGCAGATAAATACGTTGATTCGCCCGGAATTGGAACGGTAATTTTGCATGCTGGAAATAGAAAAATAACAATGAAAGATACTTTGTATGTCCCTCTATTAAACATGAACTTCGTGTCCATAAGCAAAGCAGCAAAATACGGAAATCGTACAACATTTGAAAAGGACGAAGCCGTAATCAAAAAACAGCAAAGGCGAAATCATGTTACGTGCAGTTAAGGAAAAATAATTTGTATTTGTTTGTCGATCAATTCCAACATAATAAAGTACATTTGTCCCTTGATTCATCGCTTGCAATAAAATGGCATAATCGTTTTGGCCACCTAAACTTCAATAATATGAAAAGCCTTTGTGAAAATGAACTTGTGCATGGAATGAACATGAAAAATGTAAACATCAAAACGAACTGCGATACGTGTAATAAATCGAAAATTTGCGTGCTACCATTCCCACAAAAGGCGGGACGTGTTACAAAAGGTGTGCTGGAACTAGTTCACTCCGATGTGTGCGGTCCGATGAACGTCAATTCGATAGCTGGAAATCGATACTTCGTGACTTTTATCGATGACTACACCAGAAAGGTGTTTGTTTACTTTATGCGCGCAAAAAGTGAAGTATTCGAGAAATTTAAATTGTTCAAGAGCTATGCTGAGTGCCAAACAGACAAGAAAATTAAAGCACTAAGAAGTGACAATGGCACGGAGTACTTGAACACCCAATTCAATGACTTCCTGAGCAAGTGCGGCATAAAACGAGAATTGACAGTTCCATACACACCAGAACAAAACGGCGTAGCAGAGCGTGCCAATCGAACTTTGGTCGAAATGGCGAGAAGTCTCCTTATTCACGCAAATTGCAAAGAGTTCTTATGGGCTGAAGCTGTTCAAACCGCAGCGTATTTGCGGAACAGGTGCCCAACTGCAGCTCTAGATGGTCGCACCCCATTTGAGGCATGGAAAGGTCGGAAGCCGTCTGTGAAGCACCTCCGTATCTTTGGTTCACGCGTTTTTGCACTGGATAAAACGAAGAAAAGCAAGTTCCAGGCAAGGGGAAAGGAGTTCATATTTGTTGGATATTCATTTGAGGCAAAGGCGTACCGACTCTACGATCCCGAAAAACGAACAGTTGTGGAACGACGCGACGTGAAATTCTTAGAGGGTGAGTTTGAAACTCTTAAATTAGACGCAAGCACCGAATTTTTCACAAACATTATTCGCCTTGAGCCACCCACCGAGATGTTGCAGCCTGAACCAGCTAGCCAAAATGACCAGGACCCGGAAAGCAGTGACTCTGGCGAAGAAGGGGAAGAATTTGTGAGTGCTAGCGACGCAGAGGAAGATGACAGCAATGAGGAGCTTGTCGAAGATGAACCACCTCGAAAGCAGGATGAAGAATCATCGCGCCGTGGGCCCGGAAGGCCCAAAATTATTCGAACAGGTCAATCTGGCAGACCTAGAAAGCAGTACAACGTCCTGAATTGCCTAAATAGTTCTGAAGACATCGAGAGTCCGCAGTCGGTTGCAGATGCGCTAAGCAGTCAAAACGCATCTGACTGGCTAAATTCAATGAAAGCTGAATGGGATGCTCTACAGAAAAACAACACTTGGTCGTTGGTAGACCTACCCCCCCAGGACAGAAGGCCATCGGCTCGAAATGGGTGTTCCGAGTCAAGCGAAACAAAGAAGGCGAAATCGAGCGATTCAAATCCAGACTAGTTGCCAAAGGATGTGGACAACAACTTGGGATTAATTACTGGGAAACGTTTTCTCCAGTCATCCGTTACGAAACAATCCGAATGCTGTTTGCAATAGCTGCAGAAAAACAACTGTGTATGCACCAGATCGATATCTCAAACGCATACTTAAACAGCAAACTCGACGAAGTAGTCTTCATGAAGCAGCCGGAGAATTTTCTGGACAGGAATCATCCAGCTAAGGTTTTGAAACTGGAAAAAGCTATTTATGGACTCAAACAATCTGGACGAGCCTGGAATAGCACACTAGATGAGGTTTTGAAGAGTCTGAACTTCCAAAGATGTAAGAGCGAGCCATGTCTTTATTTCAAAGACAATCAACAACACTATATTGCGGTTTATGTGGACGACCTAATTATCATGTGCCCCAACGAGCACGAGATTGACGAAATAAAAGAAAAGATCGCAGCTAAGTTCGAGATTCACGACAGTGGCCCATTAAAGTACTTTCTTGGTATGGAAGTAGATCGAGTTGGCGAACGAGGTCCAGTAATCATGTCCCAAAAGAAGTACATAGAAAGTCTCTTGGTCATGCATGGAATGCAAAATTGCCGACCAGTTGCCACTCCACTTGATCCCGGTTTTCAAGTTACTTGCGAAAACGATAATTGTGCCAAGGTAAATATAACAGAATACCAATCGCTAATAGGTTCTCTTATGTACTTAGCAGTTTTGAGCCGACCCGATATATTGCATGCCACTTGCAAATTGTCTCAACGAAGCACAAATCCCCACGTAGAGCACGAAACTGCAGCCAAGCGTATATTACGATACCTTTCCGGAACCGTGAACCTGAACATTACATATCGAAAAAGTGGAGAGCCAGTTCAGGGTTTCGCAGACGCAGATTGGGCTAATGACCATGCAGATAGAAAATCATATTCAGGATACGCATTTTTCTTGGGAGGCAGTGCGTTTTCTTGGTCATCTACAAAGCAACGCGTAGTCGCACAAAGCAGCACGGAAGCGGAGTACATTGCATTGTCAACTGCTGCCAAAGAAGCTGTCTACCTCCGCAGACTACTCAAAGAAATTGGTTGGTCGCATCAAGAAGAAATGGTTATCTTTGGAGACAACATTAGTGCGCAGCACATCGCTAAAAATCCGATCCATCATAAGCGTACTAAACATATAGATATTAAGTTTCACTTCATAAGAGAGAAAGTTGAAAGAAAAGAAATTAAATTGCAGTATGTATCAACTGATAAGAATGTTGCCGATATTTTTACGAAATGTTTGGGAAAACAAAAACATAATGAATTTGTAAAATCACTTGGATTAAAATAATGTTTCATTGAAGAAAATATATAGCTTAAGAGGAAGTGTTAAAAGTAAAAGATCGTTACTTCATGTAAGCTAAATATGTCCCATCTGGCAACACCATTTGTTCTCTCTCTCGCAGCAAGAGAGCAGTTCTCTCTTAGGTTTTAAGTTCTTATGTATCCTCCGCCTTATTCAGTTCTCTGTCACCCTTTCACCATACAACATTGCGCTATTAAATATTATATAACCAACAATAAAACATTTTAAACAAAGACAAAATTGGCCCTTAAAATATCTCTTTCTTTTTATATTAGGGAAGCAAAACCACTGTCTTATGGGGGACAATACAAAACAAACCACCCCCCCCTATTTTTTTTTTTTTAAAAAAAAAATTTTTATTTATTAGATTGTTGTGTTTTTCATAAGAGAAAAACCCAAAAGTTTTTTACCATAATAAATATTTTTTATAAGAAAAAGGGGAAAAAAAAAAAGAAAAAAAAAAATTTTTTTATTAGTGGAGGGGGAGAAAAAAAATGATAATTTTTTTTTTTTTTTTTTTTTGTTTTTTTTTTTTTTTTTTTCCACAAATATGGGGATTTTCTGAAGGCATTCTCTTGGATATTACTAGTATTACTGATGCCACTAATATCCAAGAGAATGCCCTTAAAAACCTTCCTTTTTGTCCAAAAACAAAAAAAAGTATTCATAAAAATATCGTCAAAATGTATTCAATATCGATATTTCGACAACCCTATTTCGAACGGTGTATCGGATTTAGTCGAACCAAAGATGGTTTTTTATTATTCTCTCGTGAACTTTTCTATAAAAATGTGAGACTGCAACCAAAGCCAACGGAATTATTTTTTTCCTTAAAAAAAATCATATTTTGTATTTTTCTCCGCGAGGGAAAATCTGAATTTGATCCGAATACTTTTGACAAATTTTAACAGAAATTTGATTAATTGTTAATATTTTAGGACATAATATTTGAAAAAACAGTCAAACCGAAAAAAAATTAATCTACAAAACAATTATTTCCGCGCTCTCAGGCTGTCTTCCATCTTGAAATAAATTGTGAAATGTACATAAAAATATGCTCTTTCTGAGAAAAAAAATTTGGATGAAATACAGATTGGCCCTCGCGGAGAAAAATACAAAATACTGATTTTTTTTAAGGAAAAAAAAATACTTCCGATTGCTTTGGTTGCAGTCTCACATTTTTATCGAAAAGTTCACGAGAAAATAACAAAACACCGTCTTTGGTTCGACTAAATCCGATACACCGTTCAAAAGTTATGATTTTTTTATACCCGTTACTCGTGGAGTAAAAAGGGTATACTAAAGTCGTGCAAATGTATGTAACAGGCAGAAGGAATCATTTCCGACCATATAAAGTATATATATTCTTGATCAGCATCAACAGCCGAGTCGATTTAGCCTTGTCCGTCTGTCCGTCCGTCCGTCCGTCCGTCCGTCCGTCCGTCTGTCTGTCTGTATGAACACCTAGATCTCAGAGATGGTAAGAGATAGAGGTTTAACATGTATGGGGCAAATGCTTCTTTTATCTGCACGCAGATCAAGTTTGTTTCAAATTTTGGCCACGCCCCCTCCCGCCCCCGCAATTTACGTTATATCTCCAACAGCTTTAAAGATAGACGATTCGTACCTAGAGATAGAGATAGAGATAGTTAGTAATTAGCAAAATGAATCGGTTTGCCGAAGAAATGATAAAGATCGGATAAATGGTTCTCAAGTTATAAGCAAAAAAAGTGAACCAAGCCCTCCCCGCTACCACCCTAAAAAAATGTTGCATACTTTTTGGATGGTCACACTAAGGAACGCAGGAACACTGTTAAACATGTTTTTTCATGAGTAACGGGTATATCGAAGTCGGTTAGAGCCGACTTTAACTTACGCTCTCGTTTCATATATGAATAGTACTTCAAAATAATAGCCATTAATAATTTTTTGGAAATAAAAAAAAATGGGGTGGCCGAGTTAATATGGAATGTCCCATATATTAAATTGTACACTTATAACCATATCGCTCACTTACTTCAAGACTCAAAAAATACGATTTTTTTCTAAATGACGCAGAAATATTCTCAGTGTTGCGTTCTATTACACTGCTCGACAGCATTTTTCCCCAAATCTTCAAACCAACTTTTTCTAAAGTAAATTGACCCGCTGATCACGAAAATCGCCATATAAAAAAATTCTATCGACGCGTTATCGAGATATTATCGAAAAACGGTTTTTTCGATTTTTCCAAAAGTTGCCTCCACTTAAACTCTCATAACTTTTTGGTTTTTAAATCGATTTGAAAGCTCTAAACAAATTTGAAAAGAAAATACTTGGCCAAACAGTTTGTTCTCGGACAAAAATGAGCTGGATCGTGTGCTTTTAACGCTATGGGCTCAAATGGAGAAAAAAAAATTTTTTTTTTGCCAAATTTGAAAATTTATCGAAATTAAAACGCTTGTAGATTCATAACTATACAAAATTGTTCTGTTTTTTTAATTGGACAGTAAAAAATATTCAATTTACTTTAAAATAAGACCTCACATACAGAAATCGGACATGAAATGGCTTTTTTATTCAAGTTTTGGTGAAAAAGGGCAGACTGACAAGTTTTCAAATTACTTCAGTATTTACAGAAAGCAAGTGATTCTTACACTCAAGAGTCAGATAATTTGATGTTCCCTTGATCGTACGTTACACTGTGACGGTATGATTCTTAACTGTGACGCTACTGGACGCAGTGTAAACCGAACCTTAGTTGCTGTTAGAAATTATTGAAGGCGTGTTTACCCCTAGAAAAATTATGGTTAATCTTAATTTAATCTAAGAACGTTTGGTAAATTAAGTCCAGAAAAGGCCCAAATTTAAATGCAAAAAGAGCGTTAACTTATTTTGCAATATTTACGGGTTGCATGGTAGAAGAGAGATAACAAAAGGGAGTCGCTTAAAATAACGTATTTTAATTACTTCAAACTGTCAATAAAAAATTAAGGTGCTAATTGGGTTCCACACCTGTTATGCTTAAATTGACGTAAAATTTCGCAAAAGTAAGCTTCAGAAAAAAAAAATTTTGTATTTGATAGTCTAATGATTTAAAGGCTACAACAAGAGATCCAGAGTACGTTCGAAAAAATTGATACGAAATCTTCAGTATTTCTGGCTAGTTTTCAGGTAACACGGGCCTAGCCGAGCAATAATCAAAGTTCCTTAATTGTCATTCCTACAGATTAATTCAAATTTTCATTTAAAATTTTCGAACTAAAATAATTATCAACAGTTTTCACAATGTCTCTGAAATTTCACTTTCTGAACTCGAATCTTAACGCCTTTTATGAAAATTTGAGTGTCGAAAGCGATGAGCAACGAGAGAGGATTTACCAGAAAATGATGTCTATTAAGCACAGGTACCAAGGCAACAGGGGCTTTAATAATTATTGTCATGGACTCATCCGAGAGTCTCAAAGAATCGCATACTGCTGCAAAAAGTGGTACCTTATATTTTGAAAGTGATTAAAATGAAATGAAATTTTATTGATTTTGCTATAAATATGTTTTATTAGAATTATTCTACGCCTGAGCTCATTAAAACCACTCACTTAAGTCTGAAATAACAGCCCCAGCGGCATCTGAAGAAAACTATAGTTTTGTCTATTTCACCAAAAAAATTCATAAAAAATCCACCTTATGTCCGATTTCTGTATGTGAGGTCTTATTTTAAAGTAAATTGAATATTTTTTACTGCCCAATTAAAAAATTATATTAATTTTGTATAGCTATGAATCTAAAAGCGTTTTAAATTCGATAAATTTTGAAATTTAGCAAAATAAAATAATTTTTTTTCTTTATTTGAGCTCATAGCTCTAACAGAACAGATCCCAGCTCATTTTTGTCCGAGAACAAACTGTTTGGCCAAGTATTTTCTTTTCAAATTTGTTTAGAGCTTTCAAATCGATTAAAAAACAAAAAAGTTATGAGAGTTTAAGTGGAGGCAACTTTTGGAAAAATCGAAAAAACTGTTTATCGATAATATCTCGATAACGCGTCGATAGAATTTTTTTATATGGCGATTTTCGTGATCAGCGGGTCAATTTACTTTAGAAAAAGTTGGTTTGGTCCAATGGGGGAAAATCGACTCTCATTTTGTCGAGCAGTGTGGTTCGAACCCGTTGTTAAACTTAAGGCTCGGTTCGCGGACCGGTTCTTGGAACTTCTGAACCCAAGGTTTTGGTTCGAACCTTGGTTCACTTAAACAAAAACTTGAACAGAATAGTTTCCATTTATAAATACTAATTTGTTCAAAAAATATTCTATACTTCAATAATGCTACTTTAGTTATCAAATTCAATCAACTTTTACAACTTTTGATCACTGCTAAGTTTAAGTTAATAAGCATTATATCTTCTAGGAGGTGTTTACCTTCCTTCACTACCTCTTAGATCAGAAAAATCAGACTTAAGTTTTGAAAAGGCCCGTTCAAACTGATACCTGAGTTGCTTGAACAGCAATTTTAGTAAAGTCAATTTCATGAAGTCCTCGTTTGTTGACCTTACCAAAATTTTAAAACATTTGTCGATGTGTGTTCTTTTTTTGGAACGTTTATCGAAAAGAAAAGCCAGAGGAATTAAAATCACTTAGTACAGTAGTAATAATTTTGAATCCTGAAGTTTTTAATTCAAACGATTTTAGGTGGAGCTTCTTTATAAAAATCTGAATACATAAATCTTTAATTGTTAGTAAACATTCGCCCATCTTCGCGTCACACAGTCGAGCAATATTTTTTTTAAATTTTTCTATAAGCAAAAGATTTTATATAGTAGATTCTAAAGAGTAGTATACTAATGTCAACCTAAAATTCTCTAAAAAAATTCGTTATTTACTGAATGTAGAGTTTCGGACCCAAAAAACCCGAACCGAACCGGTTCTTAGGGGTTCGGTTCAGGACCGGTTTGCAGCCTTGTTGCAAAGCAGTCTTATTTGAATGAAGTATAGAAGGTACCGAAACAAATTTTTATGTCATCTGGAATCAGGCCTTAAGCATTAAAATTTATAATAATTTACTAAATTAGCTTGAAAGTAAAAGAACTATTTTTTCTGGGTTAAATACATTGCGAACTTTCAACGTGTTTTTCACAAAATGGATTATTTTGAATTATGCCAGTATTGAAGTAAGTGAGCAATATAACAATTTAAATCATAATTATTCTCTTGCTTCAGTTTTCGCAAAAATATCAATGACTTCGGTTAAATCTATGGCTAATGAGGCATTGTTTTTAATTGCAATCAACGATAATGAATTAAACTGAAACGTAACATTGATGTAAATACTTCTGTAAGATCGCATTCAAGTACTCCATGTTTTCCCATAATTTCTTTACAGAATTGGTGAGTAGTCCCTGCATTAGAAGAAGGTGGTAGATATTAAGAAAAAGTTGGGGCCAATTATATGGGACGCGCTTTTCGCACTTGCTATCGACCAAATAATGTGCTCAGATTGTGCTCACTGTTCTCTAGTAACTCAATACTTAGATGAAATGAACGAAACCTAAATATTTTGCGGATTTTACTTCGGTTCACCATTTATTAAAACAGAACGTTTGGTTTTTTGGTTCGGTTCACGAGTGCTAAAAATTCGGTTCGTTTTGGTTCGGTTGAGAACCGGTTTGCATTCCTGGTTTCAAGAAATATCAATATTGTAAAAGGGCGTGTAAACAGGAATGTAATACTATAGGAGTGTAAATACTATTAGTTTTCGCCACATCTCCAACAGTTTTGAAGGTAGATGGTTTGCACCTTCTAAAGAAAGTTAGTAATTAGCATTGTTTTTCGATTTGCCAAAGAAATAATGAAGATCGGCTGAACGATACTGATGCTATGACCAAAAGTCAGTTCCAAGCAAAGATCAGCTTTGAAATGTTTACAGTAATGCATGCCAGTTTTGTAATAGTGTGGCATCCCTGATCAATTCCCTCATGCGATAGCTGCAGATACCTATCGATATTTGTGGAAGCTACCGATGAGAGGCGTGTGCCATCGCTGATCGCCTAGAGTAGCGCGGAATTTCATCATCGTCGCTTCGATCGAATTCAATTCTTTGTATTTATAAAATAATATTATTATTAAATAAAGTTAGTTAAAGTGGTCACAGTAGTATCTGTTCGTCATTTTTTAAAATCAAGTAAGAAAGAATCGCTACCGCAGCGCAGCTGCTCAGTCGGGCTTGAGTGACTTTCTCAATTGCTTAAATAGCTTATGACATTCACAAATGATGGTGAAACAGGACAGAATATATTCAATTTCAGAAAAGTGTTTTTAAATATGAAAGTTTAAAAGTTTTTTAAGTAATTTGCGACGCTGAATGCATCAGAATAACAGATTTATCGTCAGTTTGAAGAATTTCAATTAATTGTCGCCTGTATTTATGTGGTTTTTTGTTTAAAGTATATACATATATAGCCCATATGTGAGCACAATCATCTACGTATATATGCACACTCTCACACACACTGATGGCACATATATTTTGCTCGGTCATGTGGTCCTAAATTCATTAAACCCGTATTTACTTTAACATTTTGCGCATTTATGAAATTTTGCGCCTAATTGATTTGAGCGATTTTCTGTGGTCGCTGAGGCTGCAACTTGACCACTGCCAGCAACAGCAATTGCAACAGCAACAACAACTGCAAACGCACCACGAAATTTTATTTCATTTCAACACAATTAAATTTTTGTACACCACAGCCAAGTTGCCTTTGTTGTTGTTGTTGTTGTTGTTGGTCGGACAGGACAACATGGTTGAACATGGTTTGCAATTGTTTTCAAGCCTACATGCACGCCCCACTCCCCTCCCCATAGAACGGTTCATTGATAGGTTTTAATTTATTTATGCGGTGTTTGCTCGTTTGATTTTTTCCTTATTATAATTATTAATTTTTTTTTGTGTGTTTATCAATATTGGTTCAACAAAATCCATTAATATCTATTAGACCGGGGGCTATTTGTGCAGCGAATGAAAAGGCAAAAAGCAATGGAACTGCCTGGCGATTTAATTCGCATTAAGCTCCAGTTTCGTACAAATTTGTCAATTCCTCCATTGTGGATCTATAATTTAATTGCAAAATGTATTAGCTTTTAGCGATCTGAACACTTTTGCCTCTAATTGAAAAGAGTTTAACTCGGTGCTTTGTTTGCTGCTGCAGCCAGCGTTGCTTATATCCGGTTTGCGGCACATTTCCGGTTGCCATTTGCTGCTGCTGTTGCTAACTTTTCAGTGTTTGGCATTGGATACGCAAGGAGCAACAGCAACAACAACGGCAAAGAAAAGAAGAGAAAATGGTTTGCCAGTTTGGGCTTGGGTGGGGAATGGGATCGGAATTGGGGTTGGTTAGGGTTGGGACTGGCATTGCTTGCCAAACAATTAACTCCCACCATATAATCCGGCAGAACAGAAAGCTGTGCAATTCTGTGGTTAAGTATCATTTCTAATATTTTGTGTGACACCCGTGCGACACTTTGGCATTTGGTGCCGTTGCCTTTGGGGGTGGCAGCCACATTGTTTATGTCTCACTCAAGAGTTGCGCAAACCAACCCAAGCAGTGTCGGTGGCCGTCGCCCAGGCGGGAGTCGACATTTAGACAAAACCTCGCGCCAATGCCAGAAACAGCAGCAGCAGCCACAACTCGGGCAAAAACTTTTTAAGTGAAAATAGTCATTCAAATTTAATTAGTCCAAAACAAAGCCAAAACGTAATGAGCTTACGCTTAGGCCAGGGTAAGGGCCGAGGGAGGGTGGAGGAATGCTTGGGCCATGCCTGAGCACCTTTCGCCAGGCTCCATCTCAATCTGAAATTGTGGTTATCGCACTGCATCCCCATCCCTTAGCTGGTCGAAAGGGTGCTGGTGCCAGGCCATCCTCCGACAACTACGGGGTCATGTGCCACACAATTACGACAAAGGTGGAGTCAGCAGCGCTTTGCTGTCACATGCCACATGGCCGCAGTCCCCCCTACCACGCCCACTCCCGCACCCAGTCACAGTCCCACTCCCACAACAACAACGAACCAAAGACAACGGCGGCAGCTTCAAAATATTTTACGTAATATCATTGTTCGCACTCGTAACTAACTTTTGCAGGCATCCCATTCAGGTAGAAAGGATGCGTCCCGAAACTCACTCGCTCACTAAACACAGGCAAACTATTTAGCGTGTGACATGTTTCTATGGTGGCACTCTACGAGGGATGCTTGAGAAATTCATTATAATAATGATGCGGAAATTAAGATAACGTCACCTTTTAGTTTACTATCATAAGTAATAATAAATTTAAAAATTAATATTAAAAGTATATTTCCTATAAATATGGTAATATTATTACTAGACATCGGTTATTAGGTTAAAACATATTGCATACAAATTCGTTTCATTAAAACTGAATTATTTTAAATCTTTATTTATACCCTGTTCTCATTAAAAATGGGAAAAAGGGGATCATGAAGTTGTGCAAATGTATGTAACAGCCAGAAGGAAGCACCTCTGACCCCATAAAGGATATATATTCTTGATCAGCACAACAGCCGAGTCGATTTAGCCGTCCGTCTATCCGTTTGTCTGTCTGTTCTGTATAACGCGTGACTCTCCAGACTATAAAAGGTGGAGCCACAAATTTTTGCATACATGTAGGTGTATACTGTAGCCACATCGAGTTGGTCTCAGATTTGGAAAATTCCACCTCCTCCATCTTTTAGCAGCGAAAAACTGTTTTTCTCTCTGTATGAACGCGTTGATCTGAGAGACTATAAGAGGTAGAGCCACAAATTTTTGCATGTATGTAGGTGTATACTGTACCCAGATCAAGTTTGCTCCAGATTTGGCAAATTCCTCCTCCTCCTTCTTCTAACCGCGAAAAACTGTCAGAGCTACAATTTATTGAAATAAATTAAATAAAAGGAGTTCAAAGCTATAGGAACCACATTACTTGGAACAGGGTATTTTGCTGTCGGGGCACTCGACCGCAACACTCTTACTTGTTCATATTTGAAAAATGCGAACATATTGTAACCCATTTCAACCTTTGGGATGCTTTTACATATTTAGAAAGTAAATATATGCTCCCGCGTAGGCATCGGCACTTCTAAATATGCCTTTTATTCAGGGTTCAAAGCAAGACTTACTTATGCTGCAAATACCGTACAGAGGCAAGTACTAAAAGAAGTTACCAATTTACTGTGTTCACCAAGCGGGAGAGCAAAATCCGTTGTCCTTTAGCGACACTAAGTGTTAAATAAGTTTAGTTTCGGGCCTTGAGTAGGTTTGTTTCACTCTGAAAGAAACGATAGAGTTTACAGAATGGAAAAGAAATAAGGAAAAAGCAGAATATTATTTTAAACCCTTTTACCGTGATTTACGAATTATTCAATTCCAAACAATGAGGATTTGTAGCAGTATTGCGCCAAACTTAAATGACAATTGAGATGAAAATCATTTCTGATCTATTGCATTAGCGCGCTTTTTGGCTAAGAGTCCTCCATGGTGGTTAACTCAATATTTGCAACAGAAACTGCTTTTAAATACCACAAATAACTGCATAACTATTATTGTGATCTTACAGAACCGCGATAAAATACCGTGGAAGTTCAGGTTTGAAGAGAATAGACCCCAGCATACAGAATGTTTTATATAATTTTACTATGACGGAGAAACAACTAATTTGCGACAAAAAAATACCAAATTAGTCAAAATACAGGTCCACTATTGCAGATGAAAAGCAACATCTAAATTTCATATTTTTTAGGCTCGCGTCTCGGACTCAAAAGTTTCACTCTTCACTCGTACGTGATATGCATTTTTAGGTCTGTTCGAAAAAAAGCACACCGTACAAGAAAACGGAATTACGGTGCTTTGATTAGTACGCTACGAACCATCTACAGTGCTTGCCTTCGCATAGCATTTTCTTCATTTCTAATGGTGTCCAGGCGGCCGTAAGCTAATTCTAGGCACCTCTGCTTTAGAGAGATCGGTTAGGCTCAGTCAAAGCGATACACAAACTAGAGCGTTAGTTACAGCTGGCACTGCCTGACTTCGACATTTCGGTCACTCAGGGAAAAGAAATAAAAAACGGTTTTCCTTTATGTTAATTGACAGAGGATTAACATAAATGTTAAAATTAGAACATTATGTTAGCAAACAGCGCATACTTCGATAAGGAAAAGTCGTAAAGAATGCAACTTTTTAGGAAAACAAATAAATGATCTGCACTTCTGTTTTAAAAAATTTCCATTTTAATTTTGAAATCAAACTTTTTATAATATAAATAAAAACTTATATATTATTACTTGAGATCAATACTTGGTGCTTTTGACATTAAATATTTTGACATGTGTGTGCTTTAACGACCTTTATGATAATCAAACCATCAATAGTACGCTGGCTCTAGATCTCGTTATGTTTGCACATAACTTCAAAAAGCAGGAACACAACACAACACAAAGGAGGCTAGGTAGACATACAGCTGTTTCATTGGTACCTCTACCAAATCATCAGTGCCTTTCGCCTAACGTACTGGCCCCAACGACTCTTACTCCATGCCGGATGTCTACCTAGCCTCCTTTGTGTTGTGTTGTGTTCCTGCTTTTTGAAGTATGTGCAAACATAACGAGACCTAGAGCCAGCGTACTATTAATGGTTTGATTAATTATTTTGTTTTGAATCCAGAGCAGAGTCCCTCTGCTAAGACCCAACCATGAAGTTTGGCCTTAAAAAAACGAATTGTATGTATACAATTTTATATTTTAACTTTTTAACATACAGGTGCTTTGGAATTCGAATCGGGGGCCCTTGGACTGAACATGTTTGGTAAAGTTTCAACCATCTGCATACACTAATAATTTCTTGCATTTCTACTTCATACAGTAAGTGCACCCCTTGTTATTGCAGGAGGCTAAACAAAATGAAAGGCTGTTAAATCAAATGCTGAACATGTTGGTCTTAACACGTTGAAGACTAAAGTTACTGCGTTTTGGGGCCAAAGACTTGCACAGTTGATTCAAAATTTGGCTTTTACCGCAAAATGAAATTTCAACTTCTTGGCTTTAACGAGCTAAATGCAAAAATGTCTTTTTTTTTGGCTTTAACAGTTGATTTAAAATGTTTTACATTTGGTTTTAACGTTAAACTTAGTAGAATAAAGTAGAACGAGTAAGGTCAGTCCAGCGCGATTCTGATATAGGTACCGCTGCTTTGCGTAGCTCATAACTAAATTTCGTTTATCCGATCTTTAGGAATCCTTCCGCACATCGATAAATAGTGCCGAATACTAAATATGTCTGAAAGGTAAGAGGTATGGTATATAAAATGCGGGGCGTGACTTTTGGAGGGTCAGCGCAGTCCTTAGCGTCCCCCTCGCTGACTCCACTAGTTGACTGGATTCCTATCGGTAATTTTAAGGCAATATTGGAAGAATTGTAGTTTTTCACGAAACCAGTACAAAGACACAATCTTTCTAAGCTGGTGATCCGAGAGCCATAAGGCATAATGACTTATAACAGCTTCAATTTGGTGCTTCAAATCACATCCTTTTTGCAAAGCAACGTCCTCTAAGAATTTCGTTAAACGATTTCGTTAGGAAGTGGGGCGTTTCCAAGCTAATGACTACTAGAGGGATTCTATTAACATCCGGAGCGCTGTTCAACTTTAGTTTAAGAACTATATTATGAGCTCAAACAATGATTTCAGATTCATCTAATGTTTCTTTTTCTATCTAAAGGAGAGCCAAATAAAGCGAAATTGAAATTGGGTTCGAAACCCGAAGTTAATACCACCTGATGTCTTTAAAATATACACATTTCTGCATTTAGCATTTCGCGTATGGCACATATTTCTCCATCAACACTCGCCGACTCTGTGCCTGGCTCACTGCCTGGGTTTGCGTTTTTGGGGCTGCCGCATATGATTCGTATCACTGATACCATTTCTGCTCCAATGGTACGGTTATTTTTGCATTCTACGTGCTTGTTAATGTATGCCGGCCAGCTCAGCTCTACGTGTCCGTCTCTGTGTCCGCCTGTGTGTGTGGCTGTGTAAGCGCAACCATGTATCCGTGTTAATATAAACGCATAACAACATTTTTAGCTGTGAAATAGTTTTTTCTGCTGCTGCCTCGTCCTGGTTGCTAGGTGTAATTGTGACCATTTCCAGTTACCGGTTCCCATTGTCGGCAATGTGCCTGCTGCTGTTGGTAGGGTGGTTGCCGCTGCTGCTGGCGGTTTTCTCTAAATTAATACATCACAAGCACGCAAAAGGACTGCAGGGATATGCATACCTGCTTAATTTCGGAATTTAGTTGGGGTTCCTCTTCCTCTATTCAGAGATTGGACAGCAAACTATCATATTTTGGGTCGCGTATAATTGGAAAATATTAATTTAGTCTGGCCACCGCTGACTCCCGCATCCCGCACTAACCCTCACAAACTATGCTCGGTGGCTTTTAAAAGCATTTCACGTGACAATTTTTAATGACGAGCAGTTGGCTTTGCTGATGGAAATGGGAATGGTAATCGAGCGCAGCATTCCTGGGGACGTATCTTTTTGGTAAACGGATTTTCTGAGCTGGCCATCACCATTAACCTTTTGGTTTGAGTAAACCTTTTAGCGTTGTGTTCATTTGCACTTTTGCTTACTTTGGATTTGGACTATGACTGAGCTGGCGGCAAAGTATTGACTCAGATACGGATGGATCGTTATTTGATTAGTTAATAACTCGCATGGCACAATAAGCAAACATACGTACAATGTTTACTCACCGTGAGTGCTACGCTGCGTTAATTTCAAAGTGAAGAATTGAATTTTGGTTCTATTTGATGAGTTTCGCTTTAAAGAAGTTAGACAACCGACTTTTTAGAGTTATATGACAAGGGTAAAGGCAGCATTAAAACATTAAATTGACTTAAAATAATAGCAAATAGATGCTGAACTCTAACTTAACGAAAAACTACAATTCGGAGATTCTTCTGGTCTTTATTTTCGAAACAGGTGTGAAAATTTCTGTGTTAAGGCATATATCCAGAACAAACAAACCTTAAATTTAAATTCGCAATATCTATAATCCCTGCAATTTTCATCAATTTCGGGGGACATCCGAACTCAGGAACAAAGGAACGCTATAAAGCATATCTTCCCATGAGTGACGGGTATATCGAAGTCGGTTTGCGCCTTTTGAAGCGCATCCCATTTGCTTTCAACTTGATCGATGTTGTCCGGGAAAATGTTCTGCAAGTTATTTATATCAATAAAGATCAGCAAATCGGCTGTGCTTGCACTCCACACAAGCTAACGATGTGGCAACGCTATGATTGTATAGTTTCTCTTCTACAAATCTCGGCTGATCGAAGCTGATTCTATACTCTGTACCGAAGGTACAGTCCGTCCGTATGAGTAAACAGATCTCAGAGATGGTAAAAAATAAATGTTTAACATGTATGGGACATAAACTTTTTATACCTGTAGGCAGATAAAGTTTATTTTCAATCCCGCTCCCGCAATTCTGAAAAAATGTTAAGTCTTCCACAGTTTTGTAGATAGATGGTTCATACCATCTAGAGATAGTTAGTAATTCTTGTGAGCAAAAACGAGAGCGTAAGTTAAACGCTACTCATGATAAAAACATGTTTAACAGTTTACATCCAAAAGTATGAACTTTTTTTGGGTGGTAGCGGATCTTGATTCACTTTATTGCTTATAACTTGAGAACCGTTCACCGATCTTTATCACTTCTCATTCATTTTACTAATTACTAACTTTTTTTTAACGATCTATCTTTAAAACTGTAGGACATATAACTTTTTCTAATCGGGGGGATTTCTGGATAAAATTTCACGCACTCTCTTACACTCTGAGAACGACAGACGGACGGACGGACGGACGGACGACGGACGACGGATGAAGGCTAAATCGACTCGGCTGTTGATGCTACGAAATATATTTAATGGTCGAAAGACCCCCGTTAAACATGACGACTTTTATATTGGTAACGGGTAAAAAAGACCAGCGAACAAGAAGCGAAATGTTGTCATGGGCAATTTAATTGATTGTCATCACGACAATCACACGCACAATGAAACAGATGGCCTTAGGTAATATTTCCCACATGTATTTTAACATTCACTGACAAAACCAATTGTGCACAGACAAAAAAGATGATCAAATTCATTTTTATATTCACCTGATTGAAATGAACTTTCCAGAAATATCAACTTTTCCATATCGTTCACTTAAATTGTTCTAGTAGTGTTCACGAAATTTTCAGTTATGTTATGGGCTATATCTGAAGTCTGTGAATAGTCCAACAAACCACGAAACAAAGCAATATGATGAATCTCTTGGAGCAGTGGCGTAGCGTGTGGTTATGCCGCCCGGGGCGGAAGTCGACTTTGCCGCCCCCTCCTTCTTGAATCGCTCTACATCTTAAACTTCGTTCTAAAATTAAGTTATTCTTATTCTTTGTATAAAAACTTCTCTGTAACATAAACGGTCGTACGCAGGATTTTGATTAGGGATGACAAAGACCTAAATTGTTCGAGGTGTATTATTTTGCTGAAGTTGGTATCATTGACATTGTTAAGTATTATTGGGAAAAATTCTTTAACTGTGGGATATATAAGAAGAATGCGCCGCAGGCGAAAATTTTTTCGCAAATGCCGCGGAATCGTTTTTTACATACCTCCTTAACCAAAATTTAAATAAAAATTGACTTCGATGGACCGAAACAAAAATTATTTCGAGGTCGAACATAGTTTTTGATATCAAATGCGTTTCGAACTAGCTTTCATTGTAGTCTGCCTGCAGAGGTTTTAACTGGTGGCTGATATTATTGGACGAGTTGGACTACGTTTTTTGGAAACATAACATAACCTAAACTGTGGAAGTCAATCTGTTCGATTTCAGTGGCAAATATGCTTAAGCTTAGAAAGAGAACATGAGATGGTCCTGCTCATTGTACGCCATTATGACATAAGAAATCGAAAGTAGTCCACTATGGTATTGTAAACCCCAAAAATTCGGAAAATATTGCGAAAACGATGGGTCGCGAGCTTTGACGAATTAACGTGAAAATATTATTTGGTGTTTGTTAATTGTTCTTTTATAATTGACACTATAAATTTGTGTTTTTTCCATGTAACAAAGGATTTAATAACTCATTCTGCATTGATTAAAAGGTATATCTGAAAACAACTTTCTGATTTTGCTCAAAGGTAGAAAATTTTGGTTTTTAATATGGAAAATGTGGTTATTTTTTTAATTGTTCAGTTGACACAACATTTGTTTCATAAGAAATTTTCAAAGCATACTACAAATCAGCGCCCCCTGTATACGCCCTTGATAACATAATCAATATATTGGAAGGGCTTGATAGGAAGAAGCAGGATGAAATAGTGGAATATATGGAATCCCCAACATCTTTGATTAAGTCAAACACAAGGTCTTAAAACTGCAGCATTTTTGACTCCGTCCATTGTAGACCACTGATCTTTAATCCCTTTAAACAGACTCGTAAGCTTTCAAAAATGCACTCAAGAAAAATTTATTTTTTTACTAAATTTTGAAGTGCAGAATCTTGCAATGCTCCCCATGTTGAAGTAACAGTAGATTCTAAATAACCTTCAGGAATACCACTATGTATTAATTTAAGAGAATAATCAATATATATTTTGTAATTATTTTGCCGCCCCAAAAACTTGCAGCCCCTGAAACTCGGCGACACCAGAAATTGCCGCCCCTAAAAATTTGCCGCCCGGGGCGGGCCGCCCCCCCCCCCCCCCTCGCTACGCCACTGCCAAGCGGTTGACGTTTGACGTTTTTTCAAAATTGGTCGGGAAAAAGACAGCAAAAATTGAAAATAAACTTGATCTGCCTGCAAGTATAAGAAGCATTTGTCCCATACATGCGAAACTTCTATCTCTTGGCATATCTGAGATATGTTTGTTCATACGAACACACGGATAGACAAAGATCCCCATAGCCTGCGGACTAATTCTTCAATGGTGAATCTATAATCACATTTCGTTCTATTTTGATCTCTAATGTATGGCCTATATGGACTTGTTAATGGATGCTGTCAAATGTGGAACCCACTATCGCGGGTAAGGACACATTGAATTGGTCAGTATCTACATATATTTAAAATTTCACAAAAATTCCATCGAGTGGTTTTCCATTAATTTCATTTTCTAAGTTAGACCTCTATGGGAGGGGTAACAACCGTTTGTCCATTGGCTGCGGGAATTCGGTATAACAATTGTGGTGATTTCCTTCATGTTTTGTGAATTTTCTAAGATTTTAGCTCCCATCTTCTTTTAACCAGCAACAGATGTTGTAGCTGAGTGTTGCTAGTACAAATGTGCCCATTAATCGCGAACTTTACGTGATCAAGAAAAACTGGGTATGAGGTGTTGCTACCTGATGCCTCTAGTTTCACAATTTATTGGTTGTACGTCATCGGCCTACATAAGTATCCGAAAAACGATAGTATTGTAGGCAGAGCATTGATAAAAAAATAGGAAAGCTATTTTCGGCTCCACCTAAGTTCATATACCCTTGCAGCTCGAAAACTTTAAGAAATACCAACAATAACAAATGAACAATGTTAGTTGAGAGATATCCGAAGTTCACCAATAGATGGCGCCATTTTCGCATGGCTGTGGCAGCCCTGGTCACACTATTAATCGTGATATCGCATCAGCAGCACGACAACGCGTGCACCAGCCCTAACGCGCGCTTTAGACATAGTAGCTAAAGTGGTGACCCCGTCTAAGTAAAAGAACACAAACAATAAACAAATTCAAAGCCCAGTGTTAAACAAATGAATTTCAATCTCTACAGAAATTCACACATACACACACAGGCGCTGCGGCCGCTGGCGGTAGCGCCTAGCAAAACACAACAAACTCAAATCCGCAAAAGCGAACTGTGCATAAAACATTTAACAAAAATCTTTAAACAAATGTGCAAACGGTGTTTTTGCGAATTATTGTGAAATGCACACGGGCACACACATGCAGCAGCGACACATTCGCTCACACACGCATCCAACACGCCCGCATACACACATACAAACATGCCTAAGGCGTCTGCACTCACAGCCTGCGATCGCCGTGGAAGCTGCGCTCCAACCAGGACTTGCGCATTTGCATCCTGCATTCCTGAGGTTTTGCTGATGGAATTTCTTCAAAAAATTGTGAAATTTCGACCGAGACGTACACATATGAGCACGATAACGGCGACACACAGGCGCCAACATACATATGTGTGTACGTTCACACAAACGCAAACGGCAAACGCGCCAACTGCAAAGCTACAACAACAAGATGCATTTCGAACGACAACGCGCAGTCCTCTGTACTCCATTGGTGCATACCTTATCCACGACACGCCCAACGCAGCAACCTGCACACCCTCAGTCCTACATCGGCGCCCAGTAGCAATTACTGGCCACACTGCGTCACACCACGGACTTTATCGCACCAGCATCATCATCTTGTGGCCAACAACTGGACTACGGATGAATGCTCGGATCTCGACAACGGCGGCACCCACTACAGCGGCCGCCGCCTCCTCCAGCATACACATGTGATGCCAACATTTTCTTCCAACTTTACACGATTTCACAATGCACGCAATCGACTCTGCACCTACACGTAACTGATCTCACGTTGGTCAAGCTTCCCACCAATTTATCAGATCTTACATTGTATGCAGCCGACCCTGCACGTACATTTTCTCGATCGCACGTTGGTTAGACATTCACCAATTCCGCCGATTTCCATTGTACGTAGCCTGCCAGACGATCGTTCCCAGCAATGAAAGTACGTCGCGCAGCTAAACTTGGCTCTTCATCGCATCCTTTATCATCGCCGATGTTTATGCCCATACCAGATCGACCACAAACAACCTGCTTCAACTCGAGACGCTCTTTGTTTGGCAACTATTGCCAGCCTGAGTCTGTTCACAAGTTCTCGATCTCAACACAAAGTCCACAACGCGTGGCAAGCGAAAGTCCACAACGAGTGGCAATAAAAGTCCACAACGTGTGGCAAGCAAAAGTCCACAACGAGTGGCAATCAAAGTCCACAACGCGTGGCAGACGAAAGTCCTTGATGTGAGGCAACCTCAACCCTACTCGAACATCTTGATTATAGACGCACATTCGAAGCAACGGCCTTAACAAGAGATAATCATCGACACAACTCATCTCACCGCTATCGTCGTCTACGGTAGAGCATCGCCAGCACCAACGACAACCATTAGAACCTCCATATTCTGGGCCCTACGAGGTGGTGAAGCGACCTACGGATCGAGTCTTTGCCATTAAAATCGATGGCAAGGAAATAGCTGTTTCAACGGAGCGCCTTAAGCCGGCGCTTGTGACGAAGGAACAAGAAACTGGAAGCGATTCACAACCACCAAAGACGCTACGTACATACGAACGACCCCCCCCCAGGTTACATTCGCTCCCGACCTGGTCACTGGGGAGGGGTAGCTGTGGCATCCCCGATGAGTTCCCTCACGCGATATGCGGCCAGATTCATCGCACGCCTTCGAGATGAAGCTTGTATTTAGCAAAGTAATATTATTATTTAATAAAGTTAGTTACAAAGATAACTAAATGGCTATGGCGGGGTAACGACATAGCTCCGACGACATATCTCCGCCGTTTTCCAAACGACATATCTCCGCGCGGAGTTATGTGTTTTTTGGGGAACAAAATCCCCCCGCCAGAATGACGCTTTAAAACGACATAACTCCGCGCGGTGATATGTAGCGTTTGAGATTGTCGTTTTGAAACGACATATCTCCGCTGTGCATCAATGGCCCGTGTTACAAACGACATATCTCCGCGCGGAGGTATGTCGTTTTAAAACGTCATATCTCCGCGCGGAGTTATGTCGTTTCAAATCGACATATCTCCGCCTTACCACGGCGGAGATATGACGTTTCAAAACGTCATATCTCCGCCGTGTTACAAACGACATATCTCCGCGCGGAGTTATGTCGTTTCAAAGCGACATATCTCCGCCATGTTGCAAACGACATATCTCCGCCGCGTTTCAAACGACATATCTCCGCGCGGAGGTGTGTCGTTTTGAAACGTCATATCTCCGCCACTTCATAGGCGACATATTGTTGCCAAATTAAAACTGTATAAAATATTTTAACAAGCTAATACATTTTTGAACATTTTAAGATCATATTAGCCTAAATATTTAATTTTTTTTTTAATAAAATAAAATAAATTAAATAGAATAAAAATATTTACTCTAATATGATCGCAACTTGTTAAAAAATCTGTATGCTTGTTAAACCTTGTTCAGAAAAGTTGTTTGGTATCTCAAAAGCTTCACTTTTGCCAAAGAAAGTATGCGAAATTTTCAGATTTTTTTTAATGTTATACTCGAAAAAGTAAAAAAAATACGTTTTTCACGACTTTAGTATCCTTGTTTTTACTCTACGAGTAACAGATCTAAAAACAAAATTTAAAGAAAGTTTTTTACAAATTAATTCCTTTATTCATTTAGGATTACAATCGAGGACAAAAGTAGGCTTTCAAAAAATCATGAGTAGAACACAACAAGTTGCTTAGGCTAGAAAATATAAATCAAAATGTGCAAATGGAACTGGGCAAAAGTATTTTAACAGAAATTTAAAATAAGTTTATTCTTAGCTCAGAACCTAAAATGGTAAAAAATTCATTGTTTCTTATCAAGTTTTTCACGCTACACTCGAATCTGGCTTTAGAAATTCCATATCTCTAATAGATTAACTGTAAAATGGACATAAAAAATGCAGAAAATGGCTTATTTGGCCATTTTGAAAGGACCCTATATCCAAGAACCGGATTATTTTTCAAACATTTGTAAATGTCAAGTTTATACTTTATTAATTTTTATAAGATATAAGTTCGTAATCGATCTGCAAAGTAAGGCCGATTTGTTTTTATACCCTTGGAGAGGGTATATTAAAATTGTCCGGATGTTTGTAACGCACAGAAGGAAGCATCTCCGACCACATAAAATATATATATTCTTGATCAGCATGACGAGCTGAGTTGATATAGCCATGTCCGTCTGTCCGTCTGTTTCTATGCTATCTCCTCCGTCAGTTTTAAAGCTATCTCAACCAAACTTTGCACGAAGTCTTTTGGTATAAATACGCTGCACATTTGTCGGAACCGGCCGGATCGGATGACTATAGCATATAGCTGCCATAGGAACGATCGGTTGAAAAAGTAGTTTTAGTGAGAAAAACTTTTTTGTTTTCAATGCTACCGCTACCAAACCTCGTATTTATATGTTTTTTATGCTTTCACATAATTTCAGCAAGTTTTATGCAAATCGGGCAACTATATAGTATAGCTGCCATACAAAAGATAGATCTGAAAAAAAGTCTTAGTAAGAAAAACTTTTTTTGTTTTCAATTCTATCGCTCCCAAACTTTGTATAGATCAATATTATATACTACCACACAATTTTGTCAAGTTTGATTTAAATCGGATGACTATAGCATATAGCTGCCATAGGAACGATCGGTCCAAAATGTAGTTCTAGTGAAAAAAACTTTTTTGATGAATATATCCTATAGCCATATAACAAACTGGCAGCATATATCATGCTCCAAGGGTATATAAACTTCGGTACAGCCGAAGTTAGCTTCCCTCTATTTTTTTTTTTGAAAATATTTTCATTGCAAATGAGTATATTTACCGGGTATATAACAATTAGGCTTACTTTCGTACTAGTTTTAACAATAACTATTTATAACCTGTTATATGCTTATTAAGGGTAACCTTGTCATTTTTTAAAGGTTTAAAAAAAATTAAAGTACACAAAAACAGTAAATGACATTAACAAGCGGTTTGTATTCGATAAGTAATCGGTTAAACTAAATTTATAAATTTTTGATGTTGTTGCTCGTGCGGTTGTTTATGTATTTTGGTTCAAAGTTGGCAAAAAAAATTAAATCCTTGGCCCATGGTTGCAAAAATTGAAAACAAGAACTCAACAATTTATAACAAAGTTATCATTACTCACTGTGGAAAAAAAAGTAGAGAGAAATATGAAATATGCAACGGAAAACAACTAAATTTGTCTCACAAACCAACATTTTTGTATATCTTCTTTCGTCGTATTTTCCGGTTTTGCATTTTTAATTGGTTACAATCGACATATCGCCACGCGGGAGTTATGTCGTTTTAAAACGTCATATCTCCGCCGATTTCCAAACGACATAACTCCGCGCGGAGATATGTCGTTTCAAACGACATATCTCCGCCGTGTTCCAAACGACATATCTCCGCGCGGAGTTATGTCGTTTTAAGACGTCATATCTCCGCCGATTTCCAAACGACATATCTCCGCGCGGAGTTATGTCGCTCGGAAACGACATATCTCCGCGCGGAGATATGTCGCTTTCAAACGTCATAACTCCGCCGTTGATCACAGCGGAGATATGTCGTTTTAAAACGACATATCTCCGCCGATTTCCAAACGACATATCTCCGCGCGGAGTTATGTCGTTTGTAACACGGCGGAGATATGACGTTCTAAAACGTCATATCTCCGCCATTGATCACGGCGGAGGTATGTCGTTTCAAAACGACATATCTCCCCTCCCCCACAAAAAAGCGACATATCTCCGCCGGCAAAATGTACTGGGCGGAGATATGTCGTCGGAGATATGTCGCTATGCCGCTATGGCAGCCCTGGACACACTTATCTGTGACAGCTCTGGTCACATCGATATATCGAAGACTTGACAATAGTCTCATCTCTAGTGGAGTAACGAGTCTGCCCGCGCTTTCCACCGCCGTCGCTTCGATCGATTTCAATCCCTTGTATTTAGCATGTAATGTTAAGAATAAATAAAGTTAGTTACACTATTAAACATAGTAGCTAAAGTGGTGACCCCTACCGAAAGAACAATTCACAATGAAACCCAAATTTCAAGTGCACGTATGAATTTCAATTTATGACGAAATTCGCGAACACACACACATAACAACGAATGAAGACTCCACCATACAACTTGAGATCGCTGACTAGACGCAAATTGGACTTCACACGGGACGATATTCAAAACACCAGTAAAACAGCGGCCACAAACATGGAGAACGAAGCCAAAATTAATGAGCTCGAGGAGCAGCTCGCAATTCTTAGCGCAAACCAACAACAACAACCGACGCGCACACCAATTTGCCGTTCACAAATACATGTGCCCAAGTTTAATCGCAGCAACCCGGACATGTGGTTTGCTCAAGTAGAACGCATTTTCCGTTTACACGCCATCGTGGAGGATGTTGATAAGTTCGACCTTGTCGTGGCACAGCTAGAAGAGGACATTATCCTAAATGTCGAAAATTTAGTTTCAAACCCACCAGAAAAAGACAAGTATACTACTCTCAAGAATCGACTGATCCAAAAGTTTACCGAATCATCATCGTCAAAACTTAGACGTCTCCTACAAAGGTGGACATACAGTCGGATCAAAGCCTTCAGAAATCCAAGCTTATATGCGCCGCCTTGCACCTGGCCCAGAGAACGAAAAACTAATTCATACTCTTTTTCTAGCAGAAATGCCGTCATCAATACGTCCGTTGCTAATAATCTGGGAAGATGCAGACCTCGATAAGCTTGCTCAAATTGCTGACAAAATGTTGGAGGCCAACACAACTCCGTCTACTTAAATGATTGCTGCGCAGCCACCTCCAACTGAAGCCACAACAGACTCTGACGTCAGCGCTATTTCATCGTCAGGTGCGATTAAGGAGTTGTGTAAAAACATTCAGCAACTCATACAACAAGTGGCAGCTATATGCTATAGTTATCCGATCCGGCCGGTTCGGAAAAATATGCAGCGTGTTTGCACCAAAAGACTTCGTGCAAAGTTTGGTTACGATAGCTTTAAAACTAAGGGAGGAGATAGCATAGAAACAGACGGGCGGACAGACGGACGGACAGACAGACATGGCTATATCACCTCAGCTCGTCATGCTGATCAAGAATATATATACTTTATGTGGTCGGAGATGCTTCCTTCTGTGCGTTACAAACATCCGGACAATTTCAATATACCCTCTCCAAGGGTATAAAAACAAAAAAGTTTTTCTCACAAAGACCCACTTTTCGACCGATAGTTCCTATGGCAGCTATAAGATATAGTCATCCGATCCGGTCAGTTCCGACATATTACATACAGTGTGCAGTAGAAAGAAGACTCTGTGCAAAGTTTCAGCTCGATAGCTTTAAAACTGACAGACTAGTTTGAGTGGAAACAGACAGACGGACAGACAAACGGACGGACAAAGCTCAATCGACTCAGCTCGACACCCTGATCAAGAATATATATAGTTTATAGGGTCGGAAATGAATAATTCTATGAGTCGCAAACTTCTGGGCAAAATTATAATACCCTTGCAAGGGTATAAACATTTTGTTTTAAATGGTCTTCGCTGTTAATGGGTTAAGAATTCTTTGAAAATGTAGGACGCCCACGATTATGCAATGAAGGGAGCTCTCGCTTAAAGCGTAGACTAGCTGCCACGGTTTCAGCAGATCATGGTGAGAATTAAAATCTTCTTATCCCTGTAGCAGCAGTGGCTACAAAAAAGGCGCCTTTACAAAAAAAGGCGCCTTTAAAAAGAAAAATTAAATGTGTTTGGGTGGTCGGGGCGGTTGCGGTGGAGCCTGAGGGGGGTGATTTACCAGATTGTTTATTGAAAAAATTATATTTACATTTAAGATTTATGCGAGGTATTTTAGAATTTATTGTATTCAAAGACATTGGCATGTATGGGGCGGCAGAGAGGGCGTGGTCCGATCGGTCTAAATTTTTTCTCAGGCTTCACGTATGCTGTCAAATTTCAGGTCTGTAACTACATTTTTATAATTTCTGCCAAAATTTTTGACATATGGACCAGTGTGCATTGAAGCGTTATTCACACCTATCTTTTGTAAGGCAACTATAGTATATAAATGTCCGATTTTCATCTATCTTTGTGGAATCATGAAAAAGAGTAGAAACTGTTGAAAAATTTAAAACTTTTCTCCTATGCAGTGGCATGATTTTTCACTTGATTTCCGTAATTACTATTTATATCCCCTTTGGTCTTTTTTCCGGTTTAATAATTGTTCACTCCTGGTAAAATGATCTTAAAAATCTACAAGCGAAAGTAAAATAGTGTAGCACTTCGCATCCTTTTTTTGGTCGTTGAAAGCAAAAAACTCGGAACTTTAATTTTGCGGTCAGAACGTTACGTAGCCATTACTTTTACAGAACATATTAGCCACTTACAGTTCACTTTCGAAAATTGCTTAATGCGAATCCACTATATCTCAACTTATCTCTGTAACGGTGTAACGGTTACTGTTACGGACGGATAATCTTGGCACAATAGTCCAGGATTGGTCGCGGTGCGCTATTTCCCCAATAGCAAATTATAATACAATATTAGATTACTCTCGTCGCTACGTGACAAGGTTACAAACAATCAGATGGTCCATGCGCCAGTGAAATCTATTTATTTGAGGCAAATAACCAAAAAACGCTTTTTGCTCCATAATTTCAGATTTGGGGGGTGTTAGCTAAACTCCAAGTATGAGGAAATGCTATACTCGACATGCTCTACAGCGTAATGCCTCCTATTTTCTGGCCCACCGAACTTGACGTCTACAAATCAGGTCCGAATTGATTTTTTGTAAGCATAAACTGATGGTGTCCTTGAAAATTTCATCAAAACGAAATCTAACACGACGCAATTTTCAGGACGCAACTGTCCCGGCAAGACGTTTTCTTCTCAGTTGACATTTATTCAAAAAAGGTGTCTCCACGCCGCTCGTCTGCTTTTTAGCAAACAAACGAGACAGTGTTCCTTAGTGTGAACATCCGAAAAGTATGCAATATTTTTTTAGGGTAAGAGGGGTGGTAGCGGGGGGCTTGGTTCACTTTTTTGCTCATAACTTGAGAACCGTTCATCCGATCTTTATCATTTTTTCGGCAATTCATTTTGCTAATTACGGACGGACAGACGGACAAGTCTATATCGACTCGGCTGTTGATGCCGATCAAGAATATATATACTTTATATGGTCGGAAATGATTCCTTCTGCCTGTTACATACATTTGCACGACTTTAGTATACCCTTTTTACTCTAAGAGTAACGGGTATAAAAATTGTGTGCTGCCCTCTTAGCTCCCACTCTCTCACTATAAGCAAAAGCTCTCAGAGCACCCCAACTGGTATTATAGCTTCATGCATTCAACAAATCGGAAAATTGGAATTTGGCCCTGCATCATTGCAGTCAGAAAGTCGGCTGAAAATGCTTTCATATGAAGCACACGTCCAAATGCTGAAGCATTGATGCTGGATTTGAACGAGTGCAACCAATAAGTATGGTCACTCCACAGCCATTACACCATTATCAGCCCAAAGGTTCTTCAAGACAAGCGCCTAGTACAGATCAGAGGTTTCAGAGTGTGCATGTTAACTGGTTCCGTGCATTTGCTCCTCTCTGCTGGCAGTTGCTGATTGAATCAAGGCTGCATCAGCTATAATTTGGATTGGCTGGTAATGAAATCATGGTTGCGTAGACATGCTTTTCATTTGCGACCTTCGCTTCTCTAAGGCATGGAGGCGTAGAGAATAGCACTGAGGCGTAGAAGGGACATTTTGACGCACATAGCAATCAGATTACCACGACTTAGAGAAAAGCAATGTGTGAGTTTTTGGTTATGTTGAAAGAGAAAGGCACCAAACTTTTAATCTACGTTTTGCTCAAATCAGTTTTTAATGGATCACCAATTCCTGGATGTTTTCCGAAAGCAAGACTTAAAAAATATACTCATTGGATTAACAGTTCATTGAAATTTTATTCCAAGACATAGTCCAATTCTACTCGGCGTAGACTATGTGGACTATGACAATTAGCAAAAGTGTTTTGTTACCAAGAATTCTGACTTTACATTCCATCTCCCAATTATTCGACCTTCGCTCAATATGTGATTGCCCCAAGAGTCCAAGTGTTGAGTGTTCAGGCATCTTCTTTCTTCAAATCCACTCCAAAGCCCCCTCATGAACAACTCTAATCTTATTGTCTATCGCAAGTAACCGCAATAGTTTTATGGCTCATCGTTCCGACCGACCGCCCCATCCCATCCTAAAGCACACCCAATCTAGTCCGGGCTCAATTTGTTTGTTATTTTTATGCCGGACTGCTCAATTTGGTGTTTCGCTTTAGTTTCGTTTGGCCAAACTCAGTTACTTGTTCATCACTTACACGCCAGGGTAATTTAAAACAAATGCCCCGCCAAATCGCATTTGGCTTTGGCCGTACAAGTTTTTATTGCCCGTTCGCATATGGAGCGGCAAATTTGTTCATCCACTACAATTTGGCATGCCATTTATATTGGTTCCATGTTAATGCCGGCGCCAAATCCCCAACACGGCAGCCGACGGGAGTCAGACACCGTGTTGAGCCCGTGTCTATAGTTGATCCATTGTTGTTATTGTTGCTGTTGCTGTCAGTTGTTGATGCAGCTGTTGTATTTTTTAATAGACACATTAAAAAATAATTTAACAGACAAAGTCACACAAAACCGAACTCGTCGTTGCATTGAATAAATCATAAATCATTCAACCTTCGGCCGGTTTTCTGCAATGAAAATGGCCAGAGGACATGTGCGCTTCTATTAAACGATACACGATGAGCAGGTTGGCAATTTGTCGCCGCGCCACTGCACTGCCTCCCGCCATGGCCAATCCATCGCCAGTTGTTGCCAACGCTGTTGGCCCCCACGTTTTTTATGTGTTGGCTTTTTACACATCATAATTTTTTATGCTAGTTGACTTTCGGGTACCGCTCAGTCATCCCTTGTCCTCTCCTCTCCTCTCCACTCCTGACCTGGTTTTTTGTTGCGTTATTTGACAGCCATTTGCAATGGCGAAAAGTTGTTGCCACGTACAAATTAATAAACGAGTAACTGACAAAAAGGTAATTTATTATTTTATACATATTTGACAAATTAATTTAATGACGCTCCGACACCGTCTCTCGCACTCGCACATACGCGCACACATGTCGTCGCTCTACATTTCCCACTGGGCAGCTCTCGTCCTGCCTCTGCGCTGCCACACATAATAATTTCTCATTTAATTTTTCAATTTTAAGCGTCATTTACACATGCCATGCCATGGCAGAGCTCTGTCCAGATCCCGGTCTCCTTCTCCTCAGTACCCCTTTGGGACATGTTGTTGGCAGCTTGTCGGAGGCCTGAATTGTCTTTGTTTCTTTGATGTACCCTACAAATTGCGAGGTTGCCAATGCATTAATCGAACCTGTAACAAAATTCAGACGAGCCTGCCTCGAAAAATTGTGGCCTTCTCGTAACACCTAACGGACCTCAGGCTTCAAATCTTGACTCCAATTCAGATTCTAAAATTAACACTCCAATAGTAAGATTTGTATTGCATTTTTATACTTTGTACCAAAGGTCTCGGACCCTTTAAAGTATATATACACTCAGTGATAAAACAAGACCATCGTGCTTGATGTCAAGTAATTTGATGTCAAGAGTATGGTAAGACGGAATATTTTTGGAGCCAAGCCGAAATACTAAAATCAAATACTTTTGAGGGTAAAATTATTGGTTTTAAATTAAGTCGGCTTCATATCAAGCATAGATCTTCTTAGTTGTAAGCAAGAAAAGTATTGATTTCAAGCATAGATCTTCGTATATTGAAGTAGAATATATTGATATGGGGGAGGGAGAGGGGTCACGACCGAGCAACATTTGTGTAAGATGTGATTGATTTTGAGATACCCTTAAAAATCTTCTCCTCTTACTAACTTTACTGGGACTTCAACTCGGAATCTCGACCACTGAACACACGGATGACGGCGCCTCAGCTCAGTCGAAATTCAGGCATAAGCAAGACCTGGTGTCCAAATATTACCTAAATTCGCTTAGAAAACGTCGAGGACGTGGCATCAAGACCCCGTAAATCCTTAATCGATTTTTTTGTCAATAACGCACATCCATCGCCCACAAGTTTGTGGTCGAGATCAATTGTCTTGTCAAATTGAAGAAAAAAATCTAAATTGAAGCCAATTTCTATTTCGCTAATTCGTGAATAAACATCCACTTTTTTGTATATGTGCGATGAAGCACGTTTTTGGCTCAATAGGTTGGTCAACAAACCAAATTGCAGAACTCGTCATGAAAAGCAGCCGGAGGCAGTCAAGAGCTACCAATGCACCCTGAAAAATTCACTTTCTTTTTGCCCAAAATGGATGAATTGGACTTGGTTGACATGTGGATTCAACAAGACGGTGCCACGTGCTACACGGCAAGCGAGCGGAAACCCTACAGCTGCCCTCGATGATCTACTACTCTTCTAAAGGAGTCTTAGGAGGTAGTTTACTCGTACAAGAGACCCTAATGTGAAAAGACTATATAAAACGAGAGCGTAAGTTAAAGTCGGCTCTAACCGACTTCGATATACCCGTTACTCATGAAAAAACATGTCTAACAGTGTTCCTTAGTGTGACCATCCGAAAAGTATGCAACATTTTTTTGAGGGTGGGAGGGGTGGTAGCGGGGGGGGGGGGGGGGCGCTTGTTTCATTTTTTTGCTCATAACTTCAGAACCTTTCATCCGATCTTTATCATTTCTTCGAAAATTCGATTCATTTTGCTAATTACTAACTATCTCTAGAAGGTACAAATCGTCTATCCTTAAAACTGTAGGAGATATAACGTTTTTCCAAATTGCGGGGCCGGGAGGGGTCGTGGCCAAAATTTGAAACAAACTTGATCTGCGTGCAGATAAAAGAAGTATTTGTCCCGTACATGTCAAACCTCTGAGATCTAGGTGTTCATACAGACGGACGGACGGACGGACAGACGGACAAGGCTAAATCGACTCGGCTGTTGATGCTGATCAAGAATATATGTCCTTTATATGGTCGGAAATGATTCCTTCTGCCTGTTACATACATTTGCACGACTTTAGTATACCCTTTTTACTCCACGAGTAACGAATAGGGTAAAGAAGCGGCTCGTGAGGATGCCACAGATCGCTTTCTAGAAGTTGTTAATTCTGATGCGAGTACAAATTATGCTCTCTGTTCTCTTACCGGGATGTACAAGAAGCAGGCTGCACCCAAATTTCCAATCCGCAAAGCTGGAGGTACTTAGTCTTAATCTCCGCAAGAAAGGGCTGAAGCATTTGCGGTAAACTTGGAGAACAGATCAGATTTACTCCACTCGAAACGACATCGGTCAGCAGTAGGTGGCTCGTGGACTATGTTCTTGACCCCAGTCCCAATCTCACTGGAGGAGGTTTAGGGTCAAATCCAGGGCCTTAACAATAAAAGAGCCCCTGGATGGACTTGATAATATGGGCATTGAAGCCCTTTAGTTTTAAACGCGGAAAGGGCTCATAAGGCTGGGAGGTCGAATCATACGGGGGTGCCACAGAAATCACTATCGATTTTCGTATGAACTATTATATTTCATATTAAAACTGCTCGAATTTATATGTGAAGAGGCACCAAAAAGCGCGCCTACTAGATCAGATGGTCGATTTGAGCGATTTGGAATCAACTACTCAAATCTGCTTGACTTTGCATAGTCGGTTTCAATTCGCTTTATTTTCGCCCTCTGATCTAGTAGACGTGCTTTTTGGTGCCTCTTCACATATAAATTCGAGCAGTTTTAATATAAAATACAATCGTTTATACGGAAATCGCTAGTGATTTCTGTGGCACCCCCGATAGTAATAATTCCTTTTCAGTACGGGTTTATAAATTCACACATGAGCAGCTTAACAGGGTTACAAACTTCAGTCTCAACGGATTCCAGGCTAAGGAGTACGTGGTTGCATAAGGTAAAACTCATCTTATCGCTTCGGTAGTCTTGGAAGAGGCTGTATCCAGCGTGAGGGTAATACATGAAATATAAACCACTGCTCTCTGTGCACACCCGGAAGAACAATACCCATTGAAGACCCCCCAAGACTTACTCATTGCAACTTGTGCTAACGACACAACTTTTATGGCGAGAGGTAAATGCATCTATAATGCCACTGATGTCGTGCAGCAATATTAGATTGAAGCGCTTAAAATGCTTCGAAACTCATATCAATGTTCTTGTAAGAAAGTTGAATGGCTTTTCTCCAGCAGAATCAAACTCGCTTTTCGAAATGAAGTGCATATATACAACGTGCATATATACAAAGCTATCATAGCACCTGCCTGGTAAGTATGTATGTGAAATAGCTGCAAAATCACATCTGAGAAAGATCTGTGCCCTTCAGTCGAGGTGTCTGCGTAGACTATCGGGAGCAGCGTGGTAGATGACCACAGTGTGTCCAAGATTGCTGACGTAATCAATAAACAGTCAGGCAGAGACTAAGAAGTCATCCCTACACACTAGCCAGAAGACTCCTGCGCCACACAACCAAAATAGAGGTAAAACAACCCCCCAAAAAATTTTTCTTGGGAGATCCCCCAAAAATTTAGAAAAAACCTCCCCTTAATAAAATTACAACAATAAAAAAATTATTTTTTTTTTTATTAATAACCAATAATTTTCTCCATAAAAAAACCCAAAACACCTAAAAAAAAATTTAAAAATTTATTTTTTTATTATCTTTTTATAATGTTATAATAATTTTCCCAAAATTTGGAAACGCATAGAAATATTCATTTCCGACCCTATAAACTATATATATTCTTGATCAGGGTGACGAGCTGAGTCGATTGAGCTTTGTCCGTCCGTCTGTCTGTCCGTCTGTCTCTTCCCGTCTGTCTGCGTTTTCTGTTTTTCTACGCAAACTAGTCTCTCAGTTTTAAAGCTATCGAGCTGAAACTTTGCACAGAGTCTTCTTTTACTGCACACTGCTAATATGTCGGAACCGACCGGATCGGATGACTATATCTTATAGCTGCCATAGGAACTATCGGTCGAAAAGTGGGTCTTTGTGAGAAAAACTTTTTTGTTTTTAATGTTTACGTGTCTCACTTCAGCGATTATTAATATTATACGCTTCTACACAGATTTGGAAGTTTTTGTCAAAATCGGACGACTATATCTTATAGCTGCCATAGAAACTATCGGTCGAAAAGTGGGTTTTAATGAGAAATTTTTTTTGTTTTTAATGTTAACGTGTCTCTCTTCAGCGATTATTAATATTATACGCTTTTACACAGATTTGGAAGTTTTTGTCAAAATCGGACGACTATATCTTATAGCTGCCATAGAAACTATCGGTCGAAAAGTGGGTTTTAATGAGAAATTTTTTTTTGGTTTTTAATGTTAACGTGTCTCTCTTCAGCGATTATTAATATTATACGCTTTTACACCGATTTGGAAGTTTTTGTTAAGATCGGATGACTATATCTTATAGCTGCCATAGGAACTATCGGTCGAAAAGTGGGTTTTATTTAGAAGAATTGTTTGTTTTAATGCTGGCGTTCTTAAACTCTGATGTATTAAAACATTTGCAAGGGTATAAAAACTTCGGCAAAGACGAAGTTAGTTTTCGTTTTTCTTTCAGTTGTTTTGTTTTATTTTAAAAGCCATAAGTTCAAAGAAAAAATGTAAATTAAATCCGATTTCAGTCTCGCCAATTCATGCTTGATTTCTCTGGGGTCGAGTCGATATAGCTATGTCGGTCCGACATTCAGCATGAACCCTCTGATCTCAAAGATAGGAAGAGATGGATAAATAGATGGATTGTACCTTTTAGACATAATTAGTAATCAGCATTATCTATCGATACGCCACAGGAATGGTATTATTCGGCATCAAAACTAACAATTTATACTTTAATTGCAACTACTTAATCCGCAATTAAAATAATTGATTAAATATATTTGATTAATTCCCCACACTGCAGTGCATTGCACTGCGCCCAATAGCCTAGTTCCACTGACACATATATGTATGTACATTCGCCTGAATGTACTTATTTTAACATCATCGTCTCACAGTGGTGCAGAATCGTATTGCTTTGGACCAAATTCTGTAACTTTTGAACCGCTCAAAGTATTAAACTCTTGCTTTTTTTGTTTGATTGAAAATTTGCCAAGGTCTTATATAGCAATGAGTTTATTTAAATTGATTAACAGTTCGGGAGCTATAGAGCGCCCAAGCAACAATGTGTTTCCCTTCAAGCTAGGGTGTCCAGGTTTCGGTACATTTCTTATGTGGGTTTCACAAAATGTTTATTTAATCGGGAATAATAACACAGGGGAACAGCCATTTTGTTGCAGCCTCTTTGATGACAATTTCTGGTCCAGTTTGGTCCACTGATCACAAAACTGGTCTCGGTTTCTCTCCATCAGCTTTTGTGTTAAAGATATTACGAAAAATGTGTTTTGCATGTTTTTTGCTTTGAAAAAATTATGGAGGTCACACCCAGCAAACATTTCTGGGCTTATGAGTCTTATGCGACAGAACATATATCAATGCTGCCCAAAAAATGGAGCGAGCAGCATCAGCATGTGAAGCAATTAGCCATGAAAAATCTTCTCAAACATTGCAGCTTGGCTAGGCCCTCTGGGGCTGTGTAGCCAATTTTACAATTAAATATAATTCGTTAAAACTAGGGATGCAAACCACTTGGAATTAAGGACTGGTTAGGTTCAGCGGTTCAGACAGTTTTTGAGCCGCCGGTTCGGTTCATTGCATGGTTTTTGGGGCTTACTGAACCGCGGTTATGGTTCGGTTCGGTTCGCTCTTTATTCATTTAATTAACTAAAGAAATATATTTTTGATACAAGTATTCAGATTGAAAACGTACTCATTTCGTTTTGAAATCCTACAACTCTACATATCGAGTGCCGAAAGCATCTCTGGTCACTTGATATTGTTTAAAAACTTTGAAATGTGTCTTATTTTGAGCGTAAACTTGGCCAGAATTATATCCAAAGGGTTAATTTTTCCAAATTTTTTTTTGTATTTTTTTGGAAGAATTTTTATAATATATGAGATCCTGATTTTTGCGTTTGCCCGGGTGGCAAAACTATCGTTTTGGTCCCAATCCATATAATAAAAATTTTGGCTGCGATCGGACTACATTTAGTGGACGCGCTCGCACCAAAAAACCAAAAAATTTTAAATATTTTAATAGATTTATAGATTTTACAGATTTAATCCGTATCTCATCCCATATATTGGCAGTATATTTAAAATTTTTGGTTTTTGGGGCAAGAGCGCGTCCATGATGTAGTCCGATCGCAACCAAACTTCTTATTATATCAATTGGGACCAAAACGATAGTTTTGACGCCCGGGCCAAAACAAAAATCCGTATAAAAATTCTTCGAAAAAAATACCAAAAAAAATTTGGAAAAATTAACCCTTTTGATATACAATAATTCTGGCCAAGTTTACGCTAAAAATAAGACACATTTATATTTAAAATGTTGCTATGATATTCCCCTAAAAGGATTTAAAAAGAATTAATACATAAATTTTTATACTCTGTTCCGAAGGTACATAGAGTATATTAAGTTTGTGCAAAAGTATGTAACAGGGAGAAGGAATAATTTCCGACCCTATAAAGTATATATATTCTTGATCAGCATCAACAGCCGAGTCGATATAGCCATGTCCGTCTGTCCGTCTGTCCGTCTGTCTGTCCGTCTGTCTGTCCGTCCGTATGAACAAACAGATCTCAGAGATGGTAAGAGATAGAGGTTTGACATGTATGGGACAAATGCTTCTTATACTTGCAGGCAGATCAAGTTTATTTTCAATTTTTGCCACGCCCCCTCCCGCCCCCACAATTTTGAAAAAACGTCATATCTCCCACACTTTTGTAGATAGATGATTTGTACCTTCTAGAGATAGTTAGTCATTAGGAATATGTATCGATTTGCCAAAGAAATGATAAAGATCGGACGAGCGGTTCTCAAGTTATGAGCAAATAAGTGAATCTTAATCACTCCCGGCCACCCCCGCCACCCACCACCCACCCTTTCACAACCAACGCCGCACAATCTTAGAGAGAGAGAGAGAGTGGGAGAGAGAGAGAGGGAGAGAGAGAGAGAGAGAGAGAGAGAGAGGAGAGAGAGAGAGAGGAGGTATATTATAGTCGGGCTTGACCGACTTTCTCACTTGTTTTTTTTTTAATTTTTAGAGATTTATAGCCTATTTCCACTGGCTTAATTTTTTATCATTTTCATTTCTAAAAATGAAGCCGTTTCCATTGACAAATTGTCATCATTTTGACACTTTGATAAAAACAGCTGCTTTGTTTGGGCGGCACTTTCAAACTTACGTGAACTTTTTTGGAATATTTAGCAAAAAAAAAGACCTACCCCTCAGGACAGCAATTCCTCTTGGCGAACGCATTGCCATCGCCCTAAACTATCAGCAAAAAGCTAAATACACAACTTATTTTTAGTAAATTTTTTACCTATTTATATTTTAAGCAAAATTACGCCCACTTTTTCGGGGCAATTGTCATCATTTTCGAGAAATGATAGAAATTAGAGGCAAAATGAAGTGACAATTCGTATGGAAGAAATGATATCACTTTTTTCATTTCATGAAATGAAGCTTCATTTGTTCAGTGGAAATAGGCTATAAGTTCGAAACTCATCCCCATCATTTCCCAAATATTTTAAATTTTCTATTTTGAGGGCGAGCGCGCGAGTTACGTGCCAGCCCACTGTAATTTACTATTTTTTGCATTTCTCTTTAATTTTGCTATTTGTTTGTGTCAAGCCACAAACAAACGGCACATTAAAGCTTAAAGCTAAGTTCTAAACATTGATAAGCAAGCTGTAAGTAGATAAGAATTTGTACAATCAGTCTGAAGACCAAACTCAACCAATAAAGATCATTAAATCATAACTGGCAAAAGTCGGACTAGAACTAAAGCAATAAAAAGTGAATTCAAGCGTTAAACTAAAGTTTAACCCAAAACGTATTATACTAAAGTATAATAATTGTGACCGGCGAAGTTGAGGTTAGAGTTCCCAAAGTTTTACAGCATGCCTTCGTTGTGCGAAATAAGTGTTCATTTGTATTTTTATGTTTAGTTGATAAAACAATTTATTATAATGATTTTTAATTTCACAAATATAGTCGTTTAACAAGCGTTAGCGAGCGTCAGCGAGTGCGCTTAAAATATTTCGTGAGCTTCTTGCCTCTCTTCTTAATCCCGATTAACTTAATTTCTTCGTGATGATACATGGTTGATAACATTGGACAAGAAGCTATCGATTTCGGTTAGATCTGTTTATCGCACGATTACTTTCAAAGGTGCGATAATATTTTAAGAAACATAGGATTTTAACTTAAACGAACAAAAATTCAATATTGGCGGCAACAACAATATTGCAGAGTGATAAACTAAAGTATAGTTCCAAGCGGAATCAAAAAACCACATGGCAATATACAAGTCAGAGCTTGATGTCAGATAAAGCAACCAGATTTGACAAAAATAGAGAACAGCATATAAGATCGGTTCTAATGAAAGAGCTTCAGCAAAAAATCTCTGATTTGGAGCAAATAGTACATGCTCAAAACCAACAACTGTTCCAAAATGCAGAAGTTACACAACAACTACAACAGCAAATAGCTCAAGCTCAAAACCAACAACCATTCCAAAACGCAGAAGTTACGCAACAACTACAACAGCAAATGTTGCTGTCTCAGCAAGGGCAAATTCCGACTTTGCAAGACGAAACCAGCACCATCGTCATGAACACAACAAATATTCTGGACCAAATTCGACACTTGAGAGCCTTTTCTGACAACAGCAGTCGAATGTACTAGAGCACTGTGCAACAGGGACGAGGCCGTACTGAATTTTGGCCTGCAAGTCATCGTGAACGAGAAGATTACCGGGGAAGCCTCCAGATGCATCAGGACCATTGAAGAAAATCCGACTTGGAGTCGAATAAAATATACTCTGATAGAACACTTCGACCAATTAAATCGTATGGTGAGGTATTCAACAAAACAAGAATGATTAAAGTGAGTAGTTTGAGGGAATTGTTTAACGAGTTTATTGAGTTTATTGAGTAAAGCAGGCCATCCACACACGAATTTGTTCGACGAATTTGACCCATTTTTTGACCGATAGTTCCTATGGCAGCTATAAGATATAGTCATCCGATCCGGTCGGTTCCGACATATTAGCAGTGTGCAGTAAAAAGAAGACTCTGTGCAAAGTTTCAGCTCGATAGCTTTAAAACTGAGAGACTAGTTTGCGTAGAAACAGACAGACAGACGGACGGACAAAGCTCAATCGACTCAGCTCGTCACCCTGATCAAGAATATATATAGTTTATAGGGTCGGAAATGAATATTTCTATGCGTTGCAAACTTCTGGCCAAAATTATAATACCCTTTGCAAGGGTATAAAAAGGCCCGTTCAATTGATACCTGAGTTGCTGTAACAGCCAGTAAAGTCGGGACAATATTTTTAAATTCCCGGCTATTTTCACCTTTCCAAAAGTTGAAACATTAACGATGCCGTTCTCTTTGACAAATTTCGAAGGCATTTATAACATCATTTACAGATTTTATTTTTAAAGTTGCATTTTGAAAACTCTTATTAGGAATTCGTTTTGGAGCTTCAGCATGTCTGTAAAATCAAATGGTGGAAGCCCTACTAATGTCAAACTTAACTTCACATTCGAGTCTTCTCCGACTCCTCTGTCAGATTATATATATGGTCATAAATGCGCCCGTTTTCTGATCACTTTTGTCGGGAGATAATGGTACCCTAGCCCCGACTCTTCATGAGTAGTGGTTTATACCACGTTTTCCAGATCAGTTTCGATTCATTTCGAGTCATTCGGGAGTTTTTTCGAGTCGTTTTTTAATGAGTCACTAATTGAGCAAATGCATGAGTCATTTCCGAGTCTTTCCTTAATACCACATGAAAATAATCTCTTTTTAATCATCAAAAGAACTGGAATAAGCCTCGTCAAGGTGATTCGTGCTAAAATGATCTTCAAAGTGCTGGGTGGGCCCTTTCTGCTCTAAAATAAGTCGAAGGATTAGAGAAATTCTTACATTTTTCAAGTCAGATTCCTTATTTTCTATATTTTCCTGTATGCGTTGGGAAAACTACATAATTTTTGTGAACCGAACCTAATTTTTCGAAAAAGTGGTCCGGTTCGGGTTCAGGTTCAAGGAGGTAAAAATATTTGGGGTTCGATTTATGGTCCGGTTCGATGGACCCAAAAAACCCGAACCGAACCGGTTCTAAGGGGTTCGGTTCAGGACGGGTTTGCAGCCTTGTTCAAAACGGTAATCGAGCTTCTAAATTTACAAGCTTTAACAGTAATAACAATATGACCTCTCAGAGTCAGAATTACGCGAAGTCCCCAAAATCAAATCAATCAGGGCAGACTAGGGTGTCTAAGATGAGTGTTAGCAGCAACCAATCTTCTTACCACGCTATGGATGTTAAAAATATTGAGGAAGAGAAAGAAGAAGAAAGTGAAAATGAGGAAATAAATTTTTTAACGTTGCCTCAGAATGCAAGTTCCCAATAATAGTAATCTCTATCGGAAGGCAGAGTATTAGATGTCTTGTAGACACGGGGTCAGATACTAGCATTATTAAACCAAATGTTCTTTTTAGAGGACTACGAAAAACAAAAACTAAAAAACCTCTGTTGTATCGAACTCTTTTAGGCATCGATCATATTAAATATAAAATGACAACTCCAATACCCAAGCAATTTGTAGCAACAGGAACACTTACGTGGAAAGTTATTGACTTTAAAAACAGAAACTATGACGCCATTATGGGTCAAAATTTTCTAACACAACTGAAAGCCAAAATCGATTGCGAAAATCGTGTTTTTAGAGATTTTTGGGGATCAAATTTTTTTTTAAAAGCATATATTGCCCTACGTATTCGACGAAGTGTGTAATATAGAACATATTGAAACAGACAATTTTCTCAATAAAAAAATAGAGGAAAGCTAACTTCGGCTCGACCGAAGTTTATATACCCTTGGAGCATGATATATTCCTGCCAGTTTTTTATATGGCAGCTATTCGATATACTCATCCGATTTTGATCAAACTCTCTAAAATAGTGTTGAGACCGATAATATTTATAACTGGAACGTACAAAGACGCTACCATTGAAAACAAAAAAGTTTTTCTCACTAAAACTATTTTTTCGACCGATCATCCCTATGGCAGCTATATGCTATAGTCATCCGATCCGGCCGGTTCCGACAAATGTGCAGCGTTTTTGTACCAAAATACTTTGTGCAAAGTTTGGTTACGATAGCTTTAAAACTGACGGAGGAGATAGCATAGAGACAGACGGACAGTCGGACGGACGGACAGACGGACGGACAGACGGACATGGCTATATTAACTCAGTTCGTCAAGTAAGAATATATTATATAAAAAAGTTACAAACATCTGGACAATTTTAATATACCCTCTCCAAGGTATCTCATTTAAATGAGGAAGAAAAAGTTCAAATACACAAACTACTATACGAATTCGGCGACCTTTTTTACAAAGAGGGAGACACTCTCTCTGTTAATGCGGATGTTGTCCATGAAATTGTGACAACAGCAGACAAACCTGTGTATTCAAAGGCCTACAGATATCCTCAAATACATGAAGAAGAAATCCAAACGCAAATTCAGCAAATGATATCGCAAGGTATAATCAGGGAAAGCAACTCGCCATACAACAGTCCGCTATGGATTGAAGAAAAAAAGTCGATCATTATGGTCTAACAAAATGGCGACTAGTCCAAGACTACCGACTACTCAACGAACACACGGTTGATGATAAATTTCCAATACCTAATTTAACGGAAATATTCGACAAATTGGGACATGCTCGTTATTTTTCAACAATCGATCTGGCTAAGGGATTTCACCAAATTCTCATTAAGGAAGAGGACAGACGCAAAACTGCTTTCTCTACACCCCAGGGCCATTACGAGTTTAATCGTATGCCTTTTGGGCTCAAATATGCCCCTTCGACGTTTCAAAGGTTAATGAACTCTGTCCTTCGCGATTTCATTAACAAAATATGTGTTGTCTATATGGACGATATCTTGGTATTTAGCTCGTCCTTAGAAGAAACATATTTGCAATTTAATTTCAATATTTAAAGCGCTTCGAAAAGCTAAACTCAAAATCCAAGTAGACAAGTGCGAATTTTTACAAAAAGAAACCCAGTTCCTAGGACATGTCCTTACGACTACTGGAGTTAAGCCAAATCCTTCGAAGGTTGCAATTATACGAAAGCTTAAATTACCAGATTCAGAGACAAAAATTAGAGCCTTTTTGGGGATGACAGGTTTTTACCGTAAGTTCATCAAGGATTATGCAAAAATAGCTTTTCCAATGACCAAATACCTTAGGCAAGTTCAAACGGTTAACGTAAACGATCCAAGTTTTATTCTTGTTTTTCAGCAATTAAAGGACTTAGTTACCAATTCACCAACATTAAGGTATCCCGACTTTAAAAAGAAATTTAAAATTGTTACCGACGCTAGCAATTTTGCAATTGGCGTCGTCTTATCACAAGACGACCATCCAATTGCTTTCGGATCTAGGACGCTGAACAAGCACGAAACCAATTATGCTACAATCGAAAAGGAATTGTTGGCCATAGTTTGGGGAGTAAAACACTTCAGGCCCTATTTATTCGGCAGAGAGTTCGATCTTGAAAGTGATCATCAACCACTCAAGTGGCTGATGGTAAAGTATTCTGGCACAAATATAAGTCCTCGCCTTCAAAGATGGCTTGTCGAACTGGGGGAATACAACTTTAAGATAGAATACACAAAGGGGAAATGTAATTTTATTGCAGATTTTCTAAGTCGAATAAACAGTGAGACTTAGTGGCCGTCTGTGGCCCAGTGGTTAGTGTGCTGGACTGCTGGGCGGGAGGTCGTGGGTTCGATCCCGCCTCTGAACATCTAACAATAAAAGTTTTTTTCTTTCTTTAGAAGAAAAGCTTTTACACATATGGTCACTTTCACCAGCAATTGGCGCCAGCTGTGAAGTATCTAGCCATGAAAAAGCAAATTCTCAAACTTTGCCGTTCGGATTCAGCGTTAAACTGTAGGTACCTTTCTCTTGTGCGAAAAATTTAAGGCACACACGGCAAGAGATTGTGAGGAAGCTTGGCTTGGCCCCGTTGGAGGAGCTGTCAGAAAATTTTACATTTTACTTATGAAATAAACGCTGGAGACTTTCCCAATTTCACCGATAGTCCGATGCAGATCGAGGGTACATACCAAGAATATAATGATTCCATCGATGTTCAAACTTGCCATTCTCAGGAGGACGATTTGCACGATCATTTTGGTATACTCGAAACTGTTGTAAGCCGATTTAGAACGCAAATTCTAATTGTGCAAGAAAAACCGAGCAAAACCGAATCACCGTTCGGAAATAAAAGAATTTTTATGGACCAAAATGATATCGATCATGGATTTGTTGCAGATATCGTCAGAAGACATATAAAAGTGGGAAAAGTCGGTGTTTATACTGAAATATCTGATCACAATTACAACAAAGTGCAAAAAGTTCTGATTGACTTTAGAAAAGCGAATCCGAATGTAAAATTTTTTTTTTTTTTTTTTTTTTTTTGCACAGAATTTGCAATTTTGAGCACTACAACAAAATCTACAACAAACACAACTTCTGAAGTCATAAATTAAAAGAAAATGAACACATTTATTACTCTGTGCGTCACGACAAAAAATCTGTGTTTTTGTTGTTGTGTCTTTCAGCGAGAAAAAAAAAATTATACACTGAGAGAAATTTTTGAGTGAATTTATTTATTCGTTTATTAGTTTTTCAAAATCTACTTTTTCATTACCTATTGATGTTCGCAGTAAATCAGATAGACATATATCACTTAATTTATTTCTATAAGCATTTTTAATATGTTTCATATGCGAAAATGCAGATTCACACACATATGTGCTCGCAAAACTCAACTGCGCACATGCACACAAATTAAATATGTGCGTATGTATGTACATTAAATAAATTTATGTAAGTATACATATTATCATATAATAAAAACCAAATCACTATATTAAAATCATCATTATATTACATATATTATATATATTTATATATTATATATTACATGTAATATCATCATAAATCATATTAAAATCAAAACAAACTATACTTTTTCACACAGTGTACAAAATGATTTTGAAGTCATGAACAGTTATATGACGCGACGTTTGGCAGTCATAGCTCGAGCGTTTGCTGTGTGTTTGTTGTTTTCTTTTATTGGGGGTCATAAATTATTTGCTCGCAGCGTCAAAAGTTGTTGTTGTATCAACGCTAGGCAAAATAACGGATTGAGTAGTCTGAGTAGCGTGAGCAAAGGGATGCCCACCAAGGGTTCATATCTTGCTAGAGACCTTCTAGATGAGGACGATCTGAAAACTCAAATTGCTTATTTTCACAAATTTGAAAAGGGATATTCTGGAATTTTACCTACATACGAAGGCCTTAAGTATCGAATTTACAACCCAAAAATAAGAACAGCCATTCATGAAATTATTAATAATTGTCATATTTGCTCATCTTCAAAATATGACCGAAATCCTATCAAACCTAAATTCTTTAACACAGAAACACCTTCAAATATTAACGAAATAGTATATATTGATACATACACCAACAGCAAAAACTCATTTATTATTTTTATCGACAAATTTTCAAAACACGCCGTATGTTATCATTTAACGGATAGAAATAGTCAAACAATAAAACTAAAAATTTACGAATTTATTTCAATTAAGGGTAAAGTCTAGTACGGAGGGCATTCGAATTTTCCTTCAGCTGTCAAACTCCATATAAAAAAAATTGCTTAAGGAATTTTTCCTTGCCTCATTCTGATGTTGGGTACGGAGAAAGCCAAGCAATACAGGGTTGCCCATATTCGACGGACCCATGTTTTTTTTTTAAAAAAAAAAAAAAAATTGGGCGGTTGGCAATCTTAATCATTTAATTTGTTCCAATTTGATTTGTTTACATCAATTTTTGAATATGATATCTATCAAATGGCCGCCTCTGGCGTTGATGGCGTATTGTGCCCTTTTTGCAGCATTTTCCATCGATTTCGCCAACATTTCGGCCGGAATAGCAGCTATTTCTTCACGAATGTTGTCCTTGAGCTCTTCTACGGTCCTTGGCTTGTTAACGTAAGCCTTTGACTTCAAATATCCCCACAAGAAGAAGTCAGGCGGCGTCAAATCGGGCGAAAGCGGTGGCCAGTCCAAATCACCACTTTTCGACATCAAACGGCCCGGAAACAATTTCTTCAGAAAATCGATTGTTATGCGACTTGTGTGCGGTGGAGCGCCGTCTTGTTGAAACCAGAACTGCCTCATACGCTTTCGACGAATAATTGGCATCACAAAATTGGTCATCATGTCGCGATAACGCTCCTGGTTGATGGTAACAGCATGGCCATTTTCATTTTGGAAGAAAAACGGCCCAATGACCGTTTTCGCACTAACGCCGCACCAAACTGTGACTTTTTCGTCATGAAGAGGCACTTCTTGAATCTCCTGAGGATTTTCAGTGGCGTAAATACGGCAATTTTGCCTATTTACGGTCCCATTCAATGTGAAATGTGAAAATGTGAAATTTTTTAAAAGCACGTTGAGTTTTCACAATTGACTTGTTCTGTTGAATGTAAATTTCAACTATTTCAGAGCGCTCGCGTGACGTGTATTGTTCCATGGTAAAAATCTGCTTGGACTGACGCTTCAAACGCGGTATGTCATTAAGCGATCTGACATCTCTGTCAAAAGTTATGGCGTTGCCAGATGGGTCCGTCGAATATGGACATCCCTGTACACACAACTAATTTTGAGAGTTGCCACATCGACGAACCGTGTGGAATGTATCGAACAGCTGATATTTCTCCCAGAGATATTGTGCAGTCATTTTTTCCTTGTGTCTCATCATCTGCAAAATTTTAGTTATGGGGACAAAAATGTACTAATTGATGCAGTGAAAAACAATGCCTCTTTGTGGGACATCACAGATGGCAAGCAACTGGACACCGCATTTACATGAAGGGCTTGTGAAGCAGTTGGTGTCTAGTTGAGAAAAGGATTGCATATAATCACTTCGAGTGGTTGCCTCATTCTCCTGCACCAGACAATCAGGATGGAGTCTTGCGCCACTCTTGAGCAACTTGTCATGTTGTTTCAGGGCACGCCACAAGGCATGAATCGAATGCGTTGCAGCGAAGTATGCACCTAAATGGTATCCTTCTCGCCCTCAATGATGTTCAAAATGGAAATGGAGCAATTATGACTGGATTTATCTGGCCCCGTGCAGACCATTATATTCTTGTATTTATATTCTTTAAATAGCTGCCACTGCAACTTCAATTGCAACTTCCTTCATGTTGTGCATTGTGCCTCATTTTATTTAAATCGTATAATCAAAATACAAATCAGCTGGCCAATTTATTTATTTTCCGATTTCGCTTTTTTCTTTTGAGTTTACCTGGTCACACTGCCTTTTACATTCCACAAAAAGGAATATTAGGTAAGTTTCTGGAAGGAAAATTCGAACGCCCTCCGTACTAGGCTTTAAATAAAAAAATTTGTGTTCGATAATGAGTTCAAGTCAAAAAATTTTACGGAATATTTAAACAAAGAAGAAATCGAGTTCCATACCACAAAACCTAACAGCCACACTGGTAACTCTGACATTGAGAGATTAAACAATACCAACATCCCACTCACATCCCACCCACATCCCTCCCACTTCCCGCCCACATCCCGCCCACATCCCTTCCACATTCCATCCACATCCCTCCCACTTACCGCCCACATCCCACCCACATTCCTCCCACATCCCTCCCACCTACATCCCTCCCACATCCCTCCCACATCCTTCTCACTTCCCGCCCCCATCCCATACTCTTCCCACCTACATTCCACCCATATCCTACACACTTCCCGCCCACATCCCACCCACATCCCAAATGAAAACACTAGTGAATTTTCCTTTTTACCTTACAAATCGAGTTTCAAGTCAATCGGATGAAAAATAATTCTTTTGCATGTAGAATTTTCCGGGCATTTTCACGGCTGGGGGCGGATTTTCCGACATTGAAAAATCACATTTTTAATTATTTCGTATTCTGTCCTTTCAAACCGAGTTTCAAGCCAATCGGATGATAAATAGTTTTTTTCATGCAGAATTTTCCGGCAATTTTTCGACCGTCATGTCGAATTTTCCCACTTCGGAAAATCACATTTCAAACTATTTCGTATTCTATCCTAACAAACCGAATTTCAAGCCAATCGGATGAAAAAAAGTTGTTTGCATGCAGAAATTTCCAGCCATTTTCCTCGTGGGCGGGTTATCCAATATCGCGAAAATATGTGTCGAATTATTGTTCGTACTATTCTTGCAAACCAAGTTTCAAGTCAATCGGATGAAAAAAATTTTTACCATACAAACTTTTCCGACCCTTTTCCGGGTGGGATTTTCCTGAAAATTAGTACACAGTTATTGTTGAATTTTTATATAGATCATTGAAAATGAGTTTGAATCTGATCGGATAATAAACAAAAAAGTTTCATACAACAGTTTTCCGTGAATTTTCCGACTTCATGGATAGATTTTCCAATATTTTAAAGTTACGTTTCCTATATTTTATTATGTGTAACTTTGAAAATGAGTTTGGAGCAAATCGCTGGCAACTATAGTTTTGCCCAAACAACCTTGACCACCCACTTTCCACCCAGGGGGGTGAATTTTCCGGAAGATTGGTATGCAGTTGTTGTTGAACTTTCATATAGATCTTTGAAAATAAGTTTGATCTTGATCGGATGAAAAACAAAAAAGTTTCAAACAACAGTTTTCAGCGAATTTTCCACATTTCCCGATAGAATTTTCCAAAATTCGTTCTTAGTACTCACTTTCAGCATAAGATAAAACTACTGTGAAAGTCTCATCTTTCTATCTTTTATGGTTTGGGTTGTGCGACGGTCACCAGTCAGTCAGTCAGTCAGGTTGAACTCTTTTATATATATAGATAACACTTTCCATTCCATTAAGTGTACACCTCTAGAAGCTCAAAGCGGAAAAGTAGATTTAAGCTTGATAAAAGATAAGATAGATAACATGAAACAAAGAGTTATAAATAAACGAAATGAGAACCGGGAGGAATATATCGAAACCCGAGATACTGCATATATGAAAAATTATAAAAGCTTTAGACACAAAGAAGAACCTAAATTTATAATTGGAAGGTTGGAAAATGTTTATGCCACAAATATAATAAGACGTTCAAAACATTCTTCAGTATAAATAAAAAAATACTTACTAAATTGGTAACATAAATGTAATATCGTTATATAACTAATTATAAGAATATAAAAAAAATGTAATTACTCGTTTGTAAGTTGGAGAGTCCTTCAACTTGGAGGGAGGAGTTACGTACCAGCCCACTGTAATTTACTATTTTTTTGCATTTCTCTTTAATTTTACTATTTGTTTGTGTCAAGCCACAAACAAACGGCACAATTAAAAGCTAAAGCTAAGTTCTAAACATAGATAAGCTAGCTGTAAGTAGATAAGAATTTGTACAAGCAGTCTGAAGACCAAAGTCAACCAATAAAGATCATTAAATCATAACTCGCGTCCACTAAATGAAGTCCGATCGCTGCCAAACTTTTTTTCATATCTATTGGGACCAAAACGAATCTTATTCCTCCCGGTATTTTGAAATAAAAAAAAAAAAGTTAATATAAGGGCCAGTCTATTGTTTATGTGGTTTTCAAAACAACAGGGAATAAAATAGATCTTAACAGATTAAATAAACTTCAATATAATGGAATTTTAGTTCAAACTTAATAATAATATATCTCTAGCATATTTTCATCAATATTGGCTCTTAAGTCTGGTAAAAGAAAGTCCAATGTGGAAAATGTTCAATCTTCTGATACTTGTGTGGGTGGAAATTAGAGCCCTGCACGAGTAGACTTTTAAGTCAGTTCATGTTATTTATACTCTTGCAAAGGGTATTATAATTTTGACCAGAAGTTTGCAACGCATAGAAATATTCATTTCCGACCCTATAAACTATATATATTCTTGATCAGGGCGACGAGCTGAGTCGATTGAGCTTTGTCCGTCCGTCTGTCTGTCCGTCTGTCTGTTTCTACGCAAACTAGTCTCTCAGTTTTAAAGCTATCGAGCTATAACTTTGCACAGAGTCTTCTTTTTACTGCACACTGCTAATATGTCGGAACCGACCGGATCGGATGACTATATCTTATAGCTGCCATAGGAACTATCGGTCGAAAAGTGGGTTTTATTTAGAAAAATTGTTTGTTTTAATGCTGGCGTTCTTAAACTCTGATGTATTAAAACATTTGCAAGGGTATAAGAACTTCGACAAAGACGAAGTTAGCTTGGCCTTCTCGTTTATTCTAAAGTGAGTCAACGATTCATCGATTCAAAAGCCTTTGACATTTGGAATATTTTGTACGATTCGTTTTTAACAGTTCAGTTCAAACAGCTCATGTTAACAAAACAATTAGAGCAAACGAGCTGACCGCAATGATTACATAGCTCGTTGAAGGTACATAGGGTTCAACGTCAGAAATTTCAGAGCAATAAATTTAAAATATTTCTAAGAAAAGTGGGTGCTCTTCCCAGTTAAAACAAGAGCGTAAGTTAAAGTCGGCTCTTACCGACTTCGATATACCCGTTACTCATAAAAAAACATGTTTAACAGTGTTCCTGCGTTCCTTAGTGTGACCAACCAAAAAGTATGCAACATTTTTTTAGGGTGGTAGCGGGCGGGCTGTGGTTCACTTTTTTGCTCATAACTTGAGAACCGTTCATCCGATCTTTATCATTTCTTCGGCAAATCTATTCATTTTTATACCCGTTACTCGTAGAGTAAAAAGGGTATACTAAAGTCGTGCAAATGTATGTAACAGGCAGAAGGAATCATTTCCGACCATATAAAGTATATATATTCTTGATCAGCATCAACAGCCGAGTCGATTTAGCCTTGTCCGTCTGTCCGTCCGTCCGTCCGTCCGTCCGTCCGTCCGTCCGTCCGTCCGTCTGTATGAACACCTAGATCTCAGAGATGGTAAGAGATAGAGGTTTGACATGTATGGGACAAATGCTTATTTTATCTGCACGCAGATCAAGTTTGTTTCAATTTTTGACCACGCCCCCTCCCGCCCCCGCAATTTGGAAAAAAATATATATCTCCTACAGTTTTACAGATAGAGAATTTGTAACTTCTAGAGATAGTTAGTAATTAGCAAAATGAATCGATTTGCCGAAGAAATGATAAAGATCGGATAAACGGTTCTCAAGTTATAAGCAAAAAAAGTGAACCAAGCCCTCCCCGCTACCACCCTAAAAAAATGTTGCATACTTTTGCCGCGTTGCTTAGTGTGAGCAACGCTGTTAAACATGTTTTTCATGAGTAACGGGTATATCGAAGTCGGTTAGAGCCGACTTTAACTTACGCTCTCGTTCTAATTACTAACTATCTCTAGAAGGTACGAGTCCTCTATCTTTAAAACTATGGGAGATATAACTTTTTTCCAAATTGCGGGGGCGGGAGGGGGCGTGGCCAAAATTTGAAACAAACTTGATCTGCGTGCAGATAAAAGAAGCATTTGTCCCATACATGTCAAACCTCTATCTCTTACCATCTCTGAAATCTAGGTGTTCATACAGACGGACGGACGGACGGACGGACGGACGGACGGACAGACGGACAAGGCTAAATCGACTCGGCTGTTGATGCTGATCAAGAATATATATACTTTATATGGTCGGAAATGATTCCTTCTGCCTGTTACATACATTTGCACGACTTTAGTATACCCTTTTTACTCTACGAGTAACGGGTATAATGATAACGGGGAGGAAATTAAGAATCTCGTCGCATGTAGGAAGTGCAATACTGCCGCCCTTTTTAGCTTATCACCGAAACGGGACTTGAAAAATTTGCACATGCGATGATCCAACTTGGAGCCAAACTCGGACCAAACTTAAAGGCGAACTCTATTTTACCGCATCCAACAACATTATCTAGAAATGTTAGACATTTATATGCTATATCAGAGGGTAAAAAATGAAATTACGGACCACAGGCGCGGCAATTTCGGATACAGCATCACAACCGATGCTTGGACTGACGATGATTATAAGTGCGGTTACGTGTCCATAACAATTCACTACATTCGCAAAGGACATATGATCAGACCACCTTATTAACAATGTCATCGAAAAAACGTTTGCTGTTGTTCCAGAACTAGACCGAATGTTGAGCAATTGCACAAAAAAATGTAATAAATTTTATAAAATCGTGGCGTTATGTGTTGTCATTTAGGGTGATGAAAAGTAGTTTCTTAAGTATTTAGCGGTCTTATTACCATGGAGATCCCTCATTAACGAATTGCGCTTATGCATTGATGGTTCTCCACTTTGTAACTGTGGATAACCTCCGCGGCGAGCGGACAGCATTACTGGGAGCATACTCTGCCTACACGTGCCAGCTTTGCTCAGGGAAAATGGGGTGGGTACTTTTGCACCCTAGTAAACTGTATGGTTACACAGACAAAAGAGAGTAGACAGAGTTTCGGGAGAGGGAAGGACAGAGGATTCAATCCATAAGGGGTCTCTAAATTAATCACACAACTTTGAAGAATTATGGAGAACTCGATGTTAATGTTCTCTTTCTATTACCCGCCCAACCTAGTAAAGGTCAATGAATATTTGTGCCTTTACCCATATTGAATGCAAGCCAATTATTTCAGGAGCCCATTATTAGGGATTTAATTCATTTTAATAAAAATTCATTAGATCAGAAGAACAAAAATTTAAGTAATAACTTCGTTATATGCGGACTGAATTCAAAGGGGTCGCGCATTTATCAAGTAACTCATATGGAAATTTAACTTATTTGCCATAAGCAACTAATAATATGAAAGGCAGTCTAGGTGCTGCTGACAAAAATATAAGGATATAGTTATCCAAAGAAGACTACGAACTAATTGAATATGCAGCGCTTATATATATAGCGATTGTGTACATATCTTAGCCTCGCTTGTAAATCAGGTAGGCATGCTAACTCTTCGTCAAAATTTTTTGGTTAAAATTATTACTATTCTTTTTTGCTGTGGCCGTTTTTACGCCTCTATCCCGCACCAACCATAGTTGCATTTCTTTTTCTTACCCTTGAGCCTAGGACTGATGGGCGGTAGGTTGTAGGGATATTGTAATAAGGTAAAAAGTAAAATCTATATACATATAGTGATAAGACATTGGACTGTGATCATCAGGCTGGAGCAAACACCGTTATAGTTAGAAATTTCAAAATTTCACAATAGCTTCCTATAGTGATCGGACATTGTACTAAGAAAGCATTTCCTCAACGCAGCACCCATTGCTCTCCAAAACGAAAAAAACGTTTAAATGCTGAAAATATTTACTAGAAGTGTGTTTTCTTGATATCGATGAATAACAAAAAATTTTATTTGTTTAAAAATACAATTTGAAAACAAAAAAAAGAAAAAAAAATCTTCGCTTGCGTCAGGCCATGATTCGAACCCACGACTGCTGACATGGGCGGCTGACTCTCTACCCTCTCGCCACGCTGGCCATTTCCAATTGCGTGGCAGACCATTTATAATTATGATGCCTGCAGACAGCAAATAATTTTTTGTTTTGTTTTTATACACTTGAAAAGTGTATTATAATTTTGCCCAGAAGTTTGCAACGCATAGAAGGAATCATCTCCGACCACATAAAGTATATATATTCTTGATCAGCATGACGAGCTGAGTCGATTAGCCTTTGTCCGTCCGTCCTGTCCGTCCGTCCGTCCGTCCGTCTGTCCGTCTGTCTGTTTCTACGCGAACTAGTCCCTCAGTTTTGGAGCTATCGAGCTGAAACTTTGCACAGAGTCTTCTTTTTACTGCACGCTGCTAATATGTCGGAACCGACCGGATCGGATAACTACTTCTTGTAGCTGCCATACAAATGTTCGTTCGGAAAATGGATTTTAGTAAGAAAAACTGTTTTGCTCTCAATATAACTGCTCTCAAACACGGTCATGGGTAATATGTAATGTTTTTAAGCTGATCTGCGAAGTTTGGTCGAAGTCGCTAACCGTTGAGACAAGCTATTTCAAGTGTATCAAAACTTCGGTACAGACGAAGTTAGCTTTGCCTTTCTCGTTTTTTTAATAAGGCGTAATCTATTATAAAGATAAAGATGCTCAAATAAATGCTGAATTGTTTGAATGGAATTTTAATATCTCTCTACTAGCGATAGCCCTTGCTTCCTCCCAGGGGCCGAAAACATTTCGCTATTCACATGTACACGACCCGAGCGCTTGCCGAAGCTGAGACCAAAAGAGCAGAAAGGCGTCATTCGCTCGACAGAGTTCGAAGCGATTACGTCGAAGCAGATTCACGGAGCTTTATTTTCGCACACTTATACACTCTCACTTTTTGGCCTCGCTCTCGCTGGCCATCGCTGTTTTAGATTTTTACGCTCTCAACTTTGTGTGAGCGGAGAGAGCGCGATTTTCGGCGCCACCAAAAAAAAAACAGCTGCATATTGCAAAACCATTGTATGGGCGTTCGGCATCTTAGAGATTATATTGGACTTTGCCAATACTCTCTCACTTTTTGGCCTCGCTCTATATCTATAAAAAGAAGAGTGTACTGACTGACTGACTGACTGATTCACTGACTCATTGGCAATCATCGCACAGCCTAAACGGTAAGAGATAGAGGGCTGTAATTTGGACAGGAGTTCTGTTAGTGGTGAAGGTGCGTACTAAGACGGAGCCCACGAGGAAAATGGACGGAAAATTCTGCATTCAAAAAACTATTTTTCTTCCGATTGGCTTCAACCTCGGTTTGTAAGGATGGAATACGAAATAGTTTGAAATATGATTTTCTGATGTTGGAAAATTTGACCCAAAGGTCGGAAAATTCAGCATAAAAACTATTTTTCATACGATTGGCTTGAAACTCGGTTTGTAAGGACAGAATACGAAATAATTTAAAATGTGATTTTTCAATGTCGGAAAATCCGCTCCCAGGAGTGAAATGACGGGAAAATTCTGCATGAAATGTATCTATTTCTCATCCGGTCGGCTAAAAATTCGGTTTGTAAAGATATAATACGAATTTATTTGAAATGTGACTTTCCAATGTCGGTAAATTTGACCCGATGGTCGGAAAATTTCCGGAAAATTCATCCGATTGGCTTGAAGCTCGGTTTCAATGAATGAAATTTAAAATATGATTTTCCAATGTCGGAAAATCTGATCTCCGCGAGTGAAAATGCACAGAAAATGCATGCAAAAGAACGTTTATTCATCCGATTGGCTTAAAACTCGGTTTGGAACGATAAAATACGAATTAATTTGAAGCATGATTTTCCAATGACGGAAATTCCGCCCCCAGGCAAATTCCAAGAAAATTCTACAGGGAAAATAACTATTTTTCATCCGATTGACTTGAGACTCGGTTCGTAAGAATCAAATGCGAAATAATTTAAAGTGTGATTTTCCAATGATGGGAAATCCGACCCCGGGAGTAAAAATGTCCGGAAAATTCATGATGCAAAATATACATTTTTTATCTGATGGACTTAAAACTCGGGACAGGGAAGATGTTGGGAAGTGGATGGGATATGGGCGGGATGTGAGTGGTAGTTAGGTGGTACGTGGGTGGGATTGCCGTTTTTTGGAAGTGGGTGGTAATAAGAATGGGTGAATGGGAAGTGGGTGGGATGAGGGCGGTAAGTGGTTGTGATTTGGGTGGGATGGGGAAAGAATGTGGGCTGACGAACGATTGTTGTTGTTAGCAGTCGACAGGGCTAATTCTCTGAACGGAGCTTCGCAAGCGGCTACTTTCGACTCCGAGGGGCCACGTGTGGCTACTGTAAAGGCCAGTACCTGTATATAAATCGTTCCACTAGGGTATAAAAACACTTTAGAATAATGCCAAGATGCTGGGATCACTTTAATTACCTTTTTAAATTGAACTTACACACATACATTCATCCAGACGTGTGCATGAGGCTACATACATATGTATGTGGCGCAATTTTTATGCGTAAGATTGATGTCAACCTCGACCGGCATAAGTCACAGATTGACTTTTCTCGAAAATCTCGCAGGGTAAGCGATGATCTCGCCCAATTGCAAATATGTAACTGCAGAAACGGAAAATATATAACTCGCGTTTGGAATCACACCGCTTTGCATACCTGGTGTAGGTTAGGTCGAACAAATATGCCAAGAAATCAATTTCGCTATCCAATGACAAGCAACAGCGGCAACTCGATCGTTGCAATCACTGGATCACCAGGATGCGGTTGTGGATGGATGAACTCGGTTCGGTTTTATTAAATTTTTGGCTCACACAATTTAACTTTTTTGGGGAACGCACGTCTGTTGTCTTTGACCGGAAGATGGAAATGAAAGGGTGACCGTAGCTTGGCTGTGAGAGCAAATAACGAGCTAACGCCAATTTCGGTTGGAATCAATTAAGGCCATGCCAACTCGTGCGAATTTGCACTGCTTGCTCGGTGTGGCTGTCGTGGGAGTTAAAACGGTTACGCACAACAAATATTCAAATTTAAATGAACGCAACCCTACAACACAGGTTTGATTTGAGTCGATCAGGCCAAAATAAAAGCTGAAAAAGGATGCGTTGCTTACCAAAGGTCTTTTGCATGAAAAGTTCCAATGGGCTTGCCGTTTAGGTCTTCTGGTTGGTACAAGGAATTTCCCAATTTCTTAGTAACCCGAGTAACGCCGATTATTTTCGTATGCTTTGTTCAAGTGTTTGTTGATTTTTGAACGGATTATCGCAAATTTATCCGGTCGTTCGAAATTTGCTACTCCTTCCCTGAGCATATCTAATTGTCTCAACAATTTGTAATCTTGACCGTGCGTCACCATATGTTGTCCAAAAACAACTAGGTATGGAGATGCTCCTATCGATTGATGGATGGTAAGGAAGCGCACAGTTGATCCCACTAAGAAAAGTATACCATTCGCGCTGATCTGATCGTACATATGATCTAAGGGCTGCGTTAATGGAGCGGTTTACTCTCTCCGCTGCATTAGATTGTGGCGCATAAGCTCCAGTAAGCACATGTTGTGTACCATACTTGGCTAGAAGCTCAGTAAATTCGTGGCTCCTGAACTGTGTGCCATTATCGCTCACGTTCGTTTCTGGAACGCCAAAGCAAAGAAACACGTCATCTCTCAAAATCTGGATCACTATCTTAGCTGTGAATTTCTTTATGGGTCTAAGAAAGGAGAATTTTGAGAAATGATCTAGCACTATGAATATACCGATATTTCCTTTTTTCGATCGCGGGAAAGGTCAATTAAGTCAATGTACAGTCTTTGAAATGGCCTCTTTCTAAACACTTCTCCCCCCCTTTTTTTTGGTTTTGTGTTTTTGGGGGTGGGTGTGTTGTTTCTTAATCATTTTTATATATTATTGGACCCCGGAGACCATATTTTTTTTTTAGAACACCAACCTCAAATGTGTTTTTAGTTTTTGTTTTTTTCTTTATTACCCCAAGTTTGGTTGTTTTGTGGAGAGTGTATATAACGTTTTACCCCCATTCTTTTTGTTATTTTTATTTCCAAGTTTTTTTTTTTTTTTTTTTTTTGGTGGGGGGGGAACAAGGATCAAAACCAACAAATATAATTTTTTAAAGCCCGGGGTTTGTAGAGCGAAAAATTTCCCTTAGTTTAGAACCTTGGTGGGTCACAGAATTTGCAATTTTGAGCACTACAACAAAATCTACAACAAACACAACTACTGAAGTCATAAATTAAAAGAAAATGAACACATTTATTACTCTGTGCGTCACGACAAAAAATCTGTGTTTTTGTTGTTGTGTCTTTCAGCGAGAAAAAAAATTATACACTGAGAGAAATTTTTGAGTGAATTTATTTATTCGTTTATTAGTTTTTCAAAATCTACTTTTTCATTACCTATTGATGTTCGCAGTAAATCAGATAGACATATATCACTTAATTTATTTCTATAAGCATTTTTAATATGTTTCATATGCGAAAATGCAGATTCACACACATATGTGCTCGCAAAACTCAACTGCGCACATGCACACAAATTAAATATGTGCGTATGTATGTACATTAAATAAATTTATGTAAGTATACATATTATCATGTAATAAAAACCAAATCACTATATTAAAATCATCATTATATTACATATATTATATATATTTATATATTATATATTACATGTAATATCATCATAAATCATATTAAAATCAAAACAAACTATACTTTTTCACACAGTGTACAAAATGATTTTGAAGTCATGAACAGTTATATGACGCGACGTTTGGCAGTCATAGCTCGAGCGTTTGCTGTGTGTTTGTTGTTTTCTTTTATTGGGGTCATAAATTATTTGCTCGCAGCGTCAAAAGTTGTTGTTGTATCAACGCTAGGCAAAATAACGGATTGAGTAGTCTGAGTAGCGTGAGCAAAGGGATGCCCATCAAGGGTTTAGAATTTCACTTTTCTTAAAAGCGTCTGTTTTTAAAACCAATTTCCGGAAAAAATTTAAAACCAAAACAACCGCCTTTACCCCCTTTTTTAAAAAAAAAGGTGAAAGCATTTCTTTTTTTTTTTTTATTTCCTTCCTATTTTCTTTTTTTTACTGGAAAACCTATGGCTTTTTTCCACCCCCTGTTTATATTTTTTTCAGAGTTTTTATTTATTATACCGACAAAGGTGGCGGGGTTTGTGAAAATTTTGAAAGGGGGTTTTTTTTTGTACATGCGAAATTTCTTCACAGCTAACACAACTGCAAGGCATTAAAGCTCCGTTACAGTATAGTTTCGCTGTGCTTTATTTAATTTCTTTGACATGTAAGCGATAGGGCGCTCACATCCTGAGTCATCGACTTGGGCTAAGACAGCTCCTACTCCATGTACTGAAGCATCGCACTGGACAATGAAGGGCTTTTCGTAGCTTGGCTGAATGAAAAACGGTGCTGAACAGAGTGCAGATTTAATATTCTCGAAACTAGTCTGCGCTTGTTCATTCCACTCGAACGGTCTGTTACGTAGCAGTTCAGTTAGCGGAAAAATTACAGCTGAGTACTGGGATATAAACCGCTGATACCAGCCTGTCATGCCCAAAAATCTCCTAAGCTGCTTTCGACTCTGGGGAATTGGAAATTGTTCTACAGCTTGGATTTTCTCAGGATTGATCTGCAGTGACCCTTCACCCACTACGTAACCGAGGTAGCTAACCTTCTTCAAACAGAATTGGGATTTTTGCACATTTATCGTCAATCCTGCTTGTCGAAGACGATATGCAACTTCGGTTAAGTGTAACAGATGTTCTTCGAAGCTTGATGATAGCACCAAAAGGTCGTCTAGATAAACTAGAACGTGCGACTTCATGTTATACGGAATTACGTGGTCCATTAGACGACACATAGTTTGAGGTGCATTCGTCAAGCCGAATGGCATTCTCTTAAACTAATATAGTGGTCTATTTGGAACGGTAAAAGCAGTTTTTGCTCGAGATTCTTGGTCTAGGCAAATCTGCCAAAAGGCATCTTTTAGATCGATTTTCGATATACAAAATACAGGCGGTAGACGACTTATTAAGCCCTCTAAAATATGCATCGTATAAGCGTCTTTTATAGTTGCAGCATTAAGCTTCCGAGCATCGATACAAAAACGCACTTTTTCTGGTTTGACCATTAGTGTAACCGGAGAAGACCATGGCGATGCGGGCGCTTCTTCGATTACTCCTTGCTCCAACATACGATCGATTTCCTTGCACAAGAGTTTTTCCTTGGCTGGTGACAAAGGATAGAACCTTTGTTTAATGGGCTTAGCGCCAGCGGTATCGATCGTATGTTCGACCAAACTTGTCTTACCCAGACCATCTCTCTCAAAAGAAGGAAATGAGTTGATCACTGAATCTAATGTGGATCTCTCCACTGTAGTCAACAGCAGTTTGTCTTGCTCATCTTCTTCTACTTTTAGTTCGTTTATGACGCAGGAGTGGGAAATGGTAATGTTGTACCTTTGCCAAAAGTCTATTCCGCAAATTATGTCCTGTTTTATGGCTGATACTATCAAAAACTCAAAATCTGCTTGTACTGAGTTATAATTAAGATGAATTGTTATAGTGCCTTCAACGTTTTGTTTCTGCCCGTCAGCCGTTTGGACTACTCCTTTAATTTTATCGAACTTAGCGGTACCAAATAGAATGTGTTTAGCCAGGCTTCCGCCAATGACACTCTTTGTTGCTCAGCCATCTAATAGTGCAAGATAAGGTTGACCGAAAATATCTAACTTTATGAAAGGTCGAATATCATCGTTTTTGTTCGAAATGGCTGACACAACAAAACGTTTTAATTTATGTCTGGGACTCCAAAATTTTTGCATCCGTGCTGCAGCACGTGTCTTTGATACGATGCTAACATCGGGGTGGAAAATTTCTTTTCTGCGTAGATTATATTCTTTTAATCTAACGTGATAAGGCTTAAAATGTCTCAAAGAAGGAACGTCTGGTGAATTATTTGAAGGTTCAGGTGGTGACGACAAAATAGTTGGGTTTCTGGTAGATTCATCCGAAGCTAATGTCGGATGTCCCCGTTTCTTCTACGGTGAACATCCTGTGCTTCGTTTTCCGGTGCTTGGCTGCATCTAACGCAATTTGGCTTGTACGTATCTAAAGCTCCGCAGCCGTAGCAGAAGATGCGACGGGGACTGATACAATCGTGGTATCTGTGTCCGGTGGCATCGCAATTCCAACATTTAACGTTCTCTGGTGATCTTACCACACAAATCTCATCCGCTATTGGCGATTCAGAGCTAGAGTCACTGCTCTCTTCTTCGTGCGCTATAGCATTAACAAACCTTTTAGTAGGATGAGCTGGACGAGAAGCTGCTTTGGATCGATAACTACCAAAAAGTCTTCGTGTCGATGACACTCTTTACGCAAGGTTGCTAAGTTAGGGGTATCCACGTGTAATAGTTCGGGTTTTAACCAAGGCTGCAAACCGGTCCTGAACCGAGCCCCTAAGAACCGGTTCGGTTCGGGTTTTTTGGGTCCGACGAACCGGACCATGAACCGAACCCCTAATATTTTTGACTCCTCGAACCTCAACCCGGACCGGACCGCTTTTTCAAAAAATTAGGTTCGGTTCAACATATTATGTAGTTCTTCCAACGACACTTACAGGGAAATATAGAAATTGCTTGTAATCTCGTTCTCCAATCCTGCGACATTTCTCTAGGTCAGATTTTTACTATCAACGTCACTAATGAAGCGAATATGGATCGAGCAGGAGAACTTTTGAATGACAACTGCAGAGCAGAACAGGAATGCAACTGATGCTCATGTGCATCAAACGCATTTCTTGATTTGGGCTATGACCAAGTAACCTCAATAGATTTCTTGGGGACTCTGTAATAACAGTTCGTTGTGCTGCAAAAACTCTACATTTAGTAAATAACGAATTTTTTTTAGAGAATTTTAGGTTGACATTAGTATACTACTCTATAGAATCTACTATATAAAATCTTTTGCTTATAGAAAATTTAAAAAAAAATATTGCTCGACTGTGTGACGCGAAGATGAGCGAATGTTTACTAACAATTAAAGATTTTTGTTTTCAGATTTCTGTAAAGAAGCTCCACCTAAAATCGTTTGAATTAAAAACTTCAGGATTCAAAATTACTACTACTGTACTAAGTGATTTTAATTCCTTTGGCTTTTCTTTTCGATAAACGTTCCTTTATTATAAGCTCATTGCCGATATTGGCACAAGTGCTCTTAGCCCCGAGTTTTTCAACTTTGTTAACTTCTTCTGAAGCTCCAAAAATTATTTGTTAAAGAGATTCTTAATTCACTTTTAAATAAATCAACTTTTGATTGCAAAGAAGAGAAATTTATAAAAACCAAAGAAAGCAATGAACAAATATCAAATATAAAATCTGTAAATGATGTTATAGATTCCTTCGACAATTGTCCCAACTTAAGTCTGATTTTTCTGATCTAAGAGGTAGTGAAGGAAGGTAAACACCTCCTAGAAGATATAATGCTTATTAACTTAAACTTAGCAGTGATCAAAAGTTGTAAAAGTTGATTGAATTTGATAACTAAAGTAGCATTATTGAAGTATAGAATATTTTTTGAACAAATTAGTATTTATAAATGGAAACTATTCTGTTCAAGTTTTTGTTCAAGTGAACCGAGGTTCGAACCAAAACCTTGGGTTCAGAAGTTCCAGGAACCGGTCCGCGAACCGAACCTTAAGTTTTACAACGGGTTCGAGCCCCCGGACCGAACCTTCTGCAAAATTTTAGGGGTTTGCAGCCTTGGTTTTAACTCAGGCTTTAAATTGTGTTTGACTTCCAAAGTGAACTCGCTATCAGACATGGGCTCGCGCAATGTATCGGCAATAGCTAACATGCCATCTAGAAACTCATCGAAAGTCTCATTGGCACCCTGTTTGCGTTGTCTCATGACTTGCTTAATGTCTCAATCAGTTCGCTGGTCCTGATACCTCTCACGCAATTTATTGCATAATTGGAACCAGTTCAGATGCTCAGCTGTCCTGTGCACTCGCCAATAAAATGACAATGCAGGTCCAGCAAACAGTAAATTGGCGAACTGAAATAGAACCTCGAAATTTCCGTTCAAACATTGGGCAGTTAGGCAGTTCACCCGATTTATGAAATCTTCAATCGGTATATCATTCGAAGTGCCGCTAAACTTACAGTGCCAATTTGATATCACGCTTGATATTCTGTCAGGCCGTTCAGAAACATATTCTTGAGAACCTCTACGAGCGTTGTACGATTCGTTTCTCGGAATATGATCACGATCATGTCGAGTGGGTGGTCTGAACGGTGGAATCTCATTTTCCCATTCGAATTGAGGGTCTTCGCGAGCTGAAGGCGCATTTTGAGATATGTTCAGGTTTCTCATTGTTGCTGCGATTTGATCTGATATTATCGCATTAAGGCTTACTTGATACTGTTCTAACGATCCTGAAATAATTTGTTGAATTCGTTGCTCTGTTATACCATTCGGGTCAGAGTTGGATCTGTTACGTCCGGTGTCGCGTCTAGTATTCTGTGTAGGTCGTACATTGGACAAGGGCGGTGTATTTCTAATGTTTGATCTAGTGTTCATCCGAGTTCGAGGTATAGCCCCAGTGGAGGTATTTTCAACCGCGCCTCTAACAGGTCTATCCGGCTGAGGCAAACTTTCAGTCGGTACATTTTCTTTTATTTGCAATTTGGCGCGTGTGCACTGCTGCCTACAGATGGGACAAGATTCTTTGGTGCTTAACCAGTTCAATATGCAAGAGTGATGGAACTTATGTTTGCAGGGAGTCTCTACAACCACAGTGTCTGCACTTGTGTCATTACAAATTGTACATGCAAGTGCATCATTTGTCGATAGGGATAATAAATCCTCAGCGCTACGTCTTACGGCCATTGCTATAAATTATGCTGATAGTCGCTCAGAACCTATACTAGTAACTATAATATTGTACGATAGTGATATTCGTTATGAGCTATATTATGCAAATGAATATAGTGGAGGTAGCGATAAAACAGATGGGTATGTAAACGATAAGAAATAAATTTCGAAAAATAATATTTGTAATATAATATGGGTCTTATCCTTCAATAACGGCTTGCATTTCATTAATATTTTCTTCTTTTAGCTGGTGTGATTTTTCTAGAATTTCTGAATTTAAAAATTATACTTGCGGGAATTTTATCTATACAAGGAAGGAAAAAATAAAAATAATTTTTTGGGTTTTTTATATTTTTTTCTATGCGTTTAAAAATGAAATTTCTTGCATTTTTGGGCCAAAAATTGAATTTTTGAAATGTTTTGGTTTATTGTATCCAAACTACTAAGCCGATTTAAAAACAATGTTCTACGCAATTACTACCAGTTCAAATGCCTTTTCATACATATCTTGCTTTACTCTATCTACAATATGTTGGGGAAAAAAAAAAGGGGGAGGAAAAATTTGAAATTATTTTTGAGATCACCATTCCAAACTTCACTACAAAAAATATTTCAGTTGAAATGGGTCATTTATTTTTTTTTTACAAATGTAATTTATATTAAAATTAGAAAATATATTTTTTTACAAAGGTATTGGATATTAAAATTAAAAAATACATACGCATATTTTATTTAAGACAATTGACTAACAAACAAAAATAATAAAATTAAATTTCTTAGAAAATTAATATATGTGCAAATTTTTAAATGTGTGGTATTTTTATATTTTAAATGGAAACTTAACTCCAAATGTAGTCTAGTGATATCATTAATATAAAATTGGGTTGCCATTTATCGTTCCCAGAAACGGCAACCGCCGGGGCATTGAATTAGCCAAGTTTTGTAAAACACTTAAATAAATATATTCCCACACCTTCACAATTGCTTCTTAAAGCTGCATCAAAGTGTCGGACTCCTTCACTGCGCCGAATTTTGTGGCAGAAACGATGCACTACAGATCCTCAATTGGATTTAGTTCCGAACTTAATGGCGGCCACTGTAACAACGGAATATTGTGGGACCTGCAATATGCCTTTGTCGCCGGGCAACGTGTATGGAAGCCTTTTCTTGCTGAAAAATGCAATTGTCACCATGGAACTCTTCCGCGATAGTGATAGGCTTACTTTGCAGCATCTCTACATACATTTGCGCATTGATACGGCCAGGCCCAAATCGAATTTACAACTTGCCTTTAGCACTAAAGAAAGCCTATACCATGAGAGACTCATCACCATGGTTGCGCTTTTAGCAGGTCGGTCGGGGATGTCGCATATCTCTACAAATCCATCTGAGCCGTCTAGGTTAAACTATTTTTATCACTTAATATGAAGGATTCTATTTCTTCGTCCCAAATCATATTCTTTTAATAAATGGTCATTTGCGCATTCTTGTAATGTTGCTCGTGACGCGGTTTAGGTACCTTGGACTGATTCTGAAGATGCAACTTCTTTCGGCAAATTTGCTGCTTGCGTTGTCGACATATTGGTAGACATAGCTCCGACTTAATTTGAGCGCAGCTCATCAATTTATTGGCTGCTAGAGTCCCTATGAGTTGCTTGTTGCTCTCATCCACCTTGGGAATCGCTGATTTTCACAATAATTTTGAGGACTATTCAAAAAGTTTGGTTACTGTGTTACGACAACTGTTCGTTAAACTGCGTTTACACCAATTTTTCTACCAGCTTCATGCATGGTTTTGATTTTTAGCTGCTGTTTAAGGGATAGTTCTTTTGTAAGGGGCATTTTTACCCAAAATAACATGTTATCACTTGAAATTCACTAGATTGTTATGTTAATAATATTGCTTGCACACCTGTTCAATATTTTGTCATTGAAACTGCCATTTATGTAAACGCTATTTCCCTTAAAAGACAAAAATCACAAATTGCACATATATCAATTTTCTATGAGAAACATGGGATGGCTCGCTTGTTTCATATAGCTGCACCACAGATTAGGATGTATTTAGAAGTGAACACTTGGAAAAGCGACATGAAGTAGAAGAGAAAGAAAGTGTTTACTTACAACCAATATACCGTTATTGGATCGAAAGAAAAAACAAAAAAACATTTTGCACATATATCAATTTTACTGAGGTACAACAATGCACTTTGACTTTGTTGGGTTGATTTTTAGTCCATTTTTCATTGCCCAACTCCGTACCAGCTCAAGTTCACTATTACAAACATCAACACATTCAGAAATTTTGTTTAACGGGCGACTAACATACATCTGGACATCATCTACATACATTTGAACTTCACATTTAGGCAGAACACATGGGAGGTCGTTGACATACATATATCGAAAAAAGTAATGGTCCAAGAACTGATCCTTGCGGGACGCCACGATTTAGTGTCAGAAAGGATGATCTTCTATTCGCAGTAGCTATTGCTTGAAATCTTGCTTCTTTTAGATTAGTTTTCTAAAACTTTGCTGCAGCTAATCTTACTGTTTGGCGACCATTTGCAAGCCAAATCTCAAGAATCATCTCAGCATGATTCTAATCTATGTTGTCTGGACAAAGTCGACTTTTTTGAAAAGGGGCGAAAAGGAGTCGAAGAGATAAATATCCTCGCATTATGTACATACAAACCCCAGCGAGCTGATCAGTACATGAGTATAGGGATGTTGAAATATCAATATCGAATACTTGTTCAATATATTTTTGGCGTGTATTTTGTAATGTACAATTACTGTGTCAGAGAATGAAAAGATATAAGTTGCAAAAATTAAACCTATTTATTGTATCAGTTGTATGAAAGGAATTAGTTGTGAGGGGGGCGTAAGTGAACTTAAAGGAACAACCCTAAAAGTTATCGACGCTGATCGATAACGGCCAACACTCGTCGAAGAGCTAGCTGAATTGTATGACCCTGCGCTTGGTATCATTCACTGCGCTGCACTATGGGTAATATTTCAATTTATCGGGTATTAATTAATAACTTTTAAAGTAAGCAAGATTTTTTGATGCGGTTTTTTTATTTATGTTATGTAAACCCTCAGAAACATTTTGGTCATTGGTAATATGTAATGTTTTTAAGCTGATCTGCGAAGTTTGGTCGAAGTCGCTAACCGTTGAGACAAGCTATTTCAAGTGTATTAAAACTTCGGTACAGACGAAGTTAGCTTTGCCTTTCTCGTTTTTTGCTTCTATTCCTTTTAACGAGAAAGACAACTTTGGACGTCCAATTTTTCGATTGTTTGTTCGTTAATTTGTAATTGGGTGGTGCTCATTAACCAATCTGAATGTTTTCGTTCAAAATAATTTATGTTCCTATTGCTTTTTTGCCATCTGACCATCAAATTACTGCAAAAACTATGGCATCTGCTTTTCAAAACCGCTTCATAGTTTGAAACAACAATGTTTTTATTTAATTTCATTTGAAAAAGTCCAAAAATGGCTTTTTCTTGGTTTATGTGGCCTTTCTTTTTGCGCCATATATCGAAAAGCTCGGCGTTTGAAAACGCATATACACCTGCAAAAGATTAATTTGCGCCGGTTGTGCGCAAAAGTGCACATTAAGACTAAGTGCATTTAATTCACAATTAATGACTCTACGACATACACTTGGACACACAGCTAGCAAATGCTAACATTTTTTTAAAAGTCTCCGCAAAGTTAAAATTGCTTTCCAAGAAATTACCCTTGAGAACCTTTTCTAATTTCATTAGTAGAACACGCACGAAAACAAAATATTAGTACAACCAACATATTGTACAAACCTGTATGAGTGGTATCCATTTCAAGTTTTATTCAAAATAAGCTTGCAGTTTCCAAAATAACAATTGCAGAATTGGCTGCAAAAACATTGCAGTTTTAAAGCACGTGCGTTGTACAGCAACAGCTGACTTATACAGCTGTTAGGCTTAACTTAGGTCTGTTATTTAACATTTTGAGTATGGAGCTTTAAAGCTCGATCATTTCTTGAGACGTTAACATAAAAAAATTCAAATTTGTACAACTTGAGAAAATGACTAAATACCCGATAAATTGAAATATTACCCATAGAGCGCTGGTGCTAAAACAGCCAATGCTTGCACAAGGATAGGAAATCTAGAGAAGTCCTAGTGAAATTGCAGAAAAGAAAGGAAGCAACACAAGCTATCAACAACAACAACTAATTTTACCTTCGTCCATTCCGAACCAAGACAACAAATTTAAATCTCTAATTTTGAGCTGCATCTTCAACATCTGGGGAACTACGAAGGCCTTCGGAGAGATCTACGGATGGGTGAGTGATCTGGCCCCGGATGGTGGTGTGTGACCTATGTACGTACGTACATCAGAGGCTAAGGGCCGTTTTCTCTTGTTCCTGTTTTTGCTCAAATCAAAGTCCACCTAGATTTTGCAACTAGGTAGTTTTCGGGCATGTGTCTCATGTAGATTGATTATGAGTTTGGGCATTTGCACTACGGTCACACCGGCAGGTCTGAAAAGGCACTAAAAGTAAGTTGGCAGCCCCTTTGGACTCGCTAGTTTGTTGATATGTCCCTTGCGCGCCAATTTTAAAAAAAAAGAAAGCAAGCATTTCACAGAGGAGGGGAATTTTTTTTCGCAAGCACTTGTAACTATGGTTGGAGATTAAGAAAAAGGACTATAGCTAAGTTCACACAGGCAAATAATTTAGACAAATTTTGATGAATATTTTGCTATATAGGCCAAATTATGGAACTTTTCAGCCTAATTTGATCAAATTAGTTGCATATGAAACGATAGTTTAAGTTTTAAATACAGTTAAATCAATAATCAAGGCAATTTGAATCACATTTTGGCCAAATTAATTGCCTGTGAAATGAATCGATTTGCCGAAGAAATTATAAAGATCGGATGAACGGTTCTCAAGTTATGAGCAAAAAAGTTAACCACAGCCCCCCCCCCCCCCGCTACCACACCTCCCACACTAAAAAAATTTTGCATACTTTTAGGACGGTCACACCAAGGAACGCAGGAACACTGTTAAACATGTTTTTTCATGAGTAACGGGTATATCGAAGTCGGTAAGAGCCGACTTTAACTTACGCTCTCGTTTTGTACACAATCGTGCAAACATTTCTTTTTGTTTGGGCACAATTGAAGTCAGGGAGATCCAAAGTTAAATAGTATTAATATTCCTACATTATTTGAATTAAATAAGTACCATAAATGCAATAGGCAAATATCTTTAGTTTTCATTTTTACATATACATATATAAATATTAACTATTAATTAAAATTAAATAATATTGTGCCACCACATATGAACATTTAAGTCAGTTGAAGTTGTGAAGAATATTTATTCAAAGATCAGTAAGCTGTTTCGAAAGCGTTAATAAGAATTGTTAGAGTGAGAATGAACAAGTCAACTATGAATTACACTTTGGTTAAAGTTTCCTATGAATAAAGTATGATTATAATGTTTTGGTAAACTAAAACCTTTTTTCCTTGTGCGGTAGAAGTTGTAAATAGGATGTCGTAATTTAGGCAGAACACATGGGATTTATTATGGGATTTTCTTTACACATACTTACAATTAGAAAATCATTTGGTGGGGCGGGTACAGACGTAACACTACAATGTCATCTGTAGTGTGAATTGGTGTATTATGTGATCTATCAATAACACTATGTCACAAAATTTCTAAAGTTTTTGTATCCGGCACTTTTAGCAATTGATCCTTATGTAAAATTTCACACTGAATTCAAATCTGCTCTCAGATATGTCAAAAGTAGAACGGGTTTTGAGATATCGCTAAATTTTAAATTTTAGTGTTTTGAAAAAAAGGTAGGTGTACTAAAACGCAATTTTCTCTAGTTTTAGTCAACCGATATATATAAACTGGAACAAAAAAAGCATTAGGAGTTTTTATTGCAGTTCAAGGTTGGATAAAAGTACTCAAATGATGTAGACCGCTTTTGTTTTTTGTGCAGACTGTGTGTTTCTTGCAACAAGAACCTGCAATAGTCTGCCATCATTGCCGGATCCCACTTGCCTTGGTAGCGAAACTCCATCTGCTGCATTTGCTGATGGAAGCGTTCGCCATGCTCGTCGCTTTCGTCGCCTAGGTTGTCCGGGAAAAAATTCAAATGGGATTGCAAAAAGTGAATTTTTAAGGACATATTTACACCTTTAAAAAATGCAAGAATTGCATATGATTTTCGGCGTCCACGGTTTGATTCCCGGTTTCTTGCCAAAATATAAAGAAAGAATATTTTGCGATTGCTACGAAAAATTCTCTGCCTCGCGAATGAAAATCATCCACAAATAACGCAAAACTTGCTTGGATCATTTTTGCAGTGTGTTTGCGCGCAAAAGAATTCACCACGATCGCAGTGCAGGGAGCTTTTCCAATGTCGCGTTCCACAGCGACAGAGCTTTCGCTCCTCTCCAACCTAGACTTAAGCTTAGGCTACAACATTGTTTAGTTCTAAATAAACTGTGAACCTGTGAAGACGACGCCCCCGAATTGTTTTCTTTCAACCCGATTTGTTTCGCGCCGGCTTCACCCGCAACCATTTTTGCCATCAACATCAACCCACTGAAGAGCCAAGGAGTCCGCCCCACCACAATCACAGTGAAATGTTCGCTTTGAGCAACTCAGGTTGAAGTTCGCAAAATTTTGCATAAAAAAGAGTGGTCGTCGTAGAACACCCGATTCGAACGAAGCTCTTTACGATGGATAGTCGCTGTTTTAGTCACTGATTTAGTCAGTGTTTGGTCACTGTTTTAGTCACTGTTTTGGTCACTGTTTGGTAACGGTTTAAGTCACTGTTTTGGTCACTGTTTTAGTCACTGTTTTTTGCATGCAAAACAACAATTAATAAAACTCTCAAGAAGAGGTATTTTTACTTAATTGTGAATATAGCGTTTATTTTTCATCCGATTTTGATGACCAATGGCAACAAATGTTCGTAAGAGATTACCCCATCCTCTGAATATCTGAGACCTGAGCAATTTAAATGGTAAGATTGAAAAAAACTTAATGAAAGGCATAAAAAAATTAAAAATTATCAATATTATTTCAAAAATCCAACTTTGAAGTGCCATAACTTCGTCATTTATTATTGGGTTTCAAACAACTGTAGTTTGTTTAAAAAGTAATTTTATTATCTTTAATTTTTTGTTCCAGTTTATACATATCGGTTGACTAAAACCAGAGAAAATGTCGTTTTAGTAAACCTACCTTTTTTTATAATTGAAAATTTAGCTATATCTCAAAAACCGTTCTACTTTTGACATATCTGAGAGCAGATTTGAATTCAGCGAGAAATTTTACATAAGGATCAACTATTTAGAAGCCGGGATCAAAAAATTTTTGCATAGTGTAATCTATTCCTGTATTTTTATACCCTGTTCTCATTAAAAATGGGAAAAAGGGGATCATTAAGTTGTGCAAATGTATGCAACAGCCAGAAGGAAGCACCTCCGACCCCATAAAGTATATATATTCTTGATCAGCATCAACAGCCGAGTCGATTAAGAAATGTCCGTCTATCCGTTTGTCCGTCTGTCTCTCTGTATAAACGCGTGACTCTCACAGACTATAAGAGGTGAAGCCACAAATTTTTGCATACATGTAGGTGTATACTGTAGCCACATCGAGTTGGTCTCAGATTTGGAAAATTCCACCTCCTCCATCTTTTAACAGCAAAAAACTGTTTTTCTCTCTGTATGAACGCGTTGATCTGAGAGACTATAAGAGGTAGAGCCACAAATTTTTGCATGTATGTAGGTGTATACTGTACCCAGATCAAGTTTGCTCCAGATTTGGCAAATTCCTCTTCCTCCTTCTTCTAACCGCGAAAAACTGTCAGAGCTACAATTTATTGAAATAAATTAAATAAAAGGAGTTCAAAGCTTTAGGAACCACATTACTTGGAACAGGGTATTTTGCTGTCGGGGCACTCGACTGCAACACTCTTACTTGTTTGATTTAGTTTTGCAATATAAAGTATGCGAGGGACTTAGTAATTATGTAGTGTGGGTGTTGAGTGAGGATAGTCAAGGACCACCCCACAGGCTGTTTGTTAGTCGATTGCCAATAAGTCCCACCCGACTTAATCACTCATGCAACATTGAGCCTCCACTCTTCTAGTCTTATATTTCGCGAGTGATGATCAGTCCAAGGTGAATGTCAACAGACACCAGATATACCGGGACAGGGAAAGATCATGAGTTTTTGGTAGAAATATAGTTTAGTTAGCGCATGCAATGCATCTGGTAATGCTAGTAAGACTAGAACATTACAATTTCTGAAGGCAATCTCTTATATATTACTAGTATTACTGATATAACTAATATCCAAGGGAATTCCCTTGGGAAACCTTGCTTTTTGTCCAAAAACCAAAAAAAAAGGATTCATAAAAATATCGTCAAAAGTTATTCGATATCGACAACCCTACTTGAGTATCATATATCAAATTTTTACCATTGTGTCGGCAAATCGATAAATAATCTTGATTACTAAATATCTCTTGAAGTGGCGAGGCTTGTAACTACAATCCATCCATCTACAAATTCTGTGGAGATTTAAGATTTTTGCAAATTGCGGGGGTGGCAGGGGTCGTGGCAAACATTGAAAATAAACTTGATCTGCCAGCAGGTATAAGAAGAACATAAACACTGCCATGCACTTGAACAAGGACAAGCATTTTAAAACGAATATACAACTATTTGACTGAAACAATCAAACAAGATCAATAGACAAATATTTTTTATCATTCAGTACTTCATTCTTTATTGAACTAAAACAAAATAAATTTTCAAATTGACGTAGTCTATTGTAAAAAAAAATTTCTGCTTATTTTTATCAGTAAAACTCCACGCAATGAAGTTTATCTTTTGTGAACATATCTTTTAAATAGAAAAAAATGCTATGGTGGTCGGTAAAGCACTAACTGATGTAGAAGAAGGCAAAATATTAACCAATATTGAGTGAAACCTTACGTACAGGAAAGTTGCTAGAAAAAAATTTTAAAATGCGAAAGTCTTGTATGCAATTTTCTTCGCACCAAAAAAACATTTTCACGTAAAATTTATCTCATCTGAGTATAGGCCTATAACTCAAAGTAATTATGATTTTCGAATTTGGTAAGGGTAACTTAGCCTCTACTTCTCCTCTGACATTTGCATTTTTTTCCAATTTGCATTAAAAGGTAATCATCGAAAACAGCACAGCTCTGCAAATTTTCACACCGTTGTCGTATTTTGTAAGCCTGTCATTAAGTCATCAGCGGGCTCAGTAACAAGAGCCAGAACTGGGACGGGGAGCAGGACGCAATCTGTTGTGCAGTCAGCCGGCGACGCATCAGTTTAAATGACTCGTCAAGCCTCGCGGAGGGGAGGCGCAGCGTGGAAAGGACGCACAGGCAAAGATGCTGTTTGCACTTGCTGCACTTGAGAGAGCAACGTGTTGCCATTGGTCTGAACTTCGCGCACGCTTAATGACACTAGAATCAGTTTTCATTAACGATATGTGTACCCAGTCGGGCAGTGGAGACTTGTACTTAAAGTGGAGTGGTGGGGCGGAGTGGTGCAGAGTGGCCGAGTTGGAGGAAAATGAAAAAAAGGACCGCATGCGTGCAATGCTGGCATTTTTCTCTTCATGGCGGCTGCTGCGGCTGCTGTGGCATCGGCGCTGGCAATTAATAAAACACACACCTTATGTGGAGCATTTCGCCCCTCGGACTGCACCGTGGTCTAAAGCGCTTATTTATGCAACGGCTGTCGCTGGCATTGGATTCGGCATTGGCTTTCGTACTTCTGTGTCTCTGTGTGTGTGGCTCCTGCGTCGACTGACTCTGGTGTTGAAAATTGAATTTAAAAAGCTCAAACGCTGCAAAATATTTCACACGCACATGGAGCGACACCGCTGCTTGTTGCTGATGCCGAGATTTTCGTATAAATCACATTTGCCAACGAAAAATATAAATAATATATGTACGTACGCGTCGCGTACATAAATCTTTCAGTTTGGATTTTCACTTTGGCGGCATAAATTGACACTGGCTGACGACGTCGCAGCCACATTTGAAAACCGCGCTTAAAAGCACACTCCTCGACCCACTCCCCCAGCCCTCTCTCATTCGTGCATTCGTACATCCGTCCATCCGTCTCTGGCCCCGAAACTCCTGCATTGCAAATTGCTTTTTTGTCAGCTTAAATAAAGCAACGCGCGCTGACAGTAAAAACTCATTTACGCGAAATTAAATTAAAAGTTAATTATCGCTGTCAATGTGCAAAGCACTTCAACTTCCAGCTGCGCCAGCCGGACGGGCAACTTTCCAGGCAGCTATCGGGGCAACTACCTGCAACTCTGCTGGCCAAGTTGAAAAATCACCGCAAGTAAAGTTAAGCATATGTCCGCTTAAATTGATGAGAACTGGTTTTAAATGCCACTTCGACAATTTACGTCGTGCTGCCGGCGCTGCCAGGCGACTTGTTTGCCTGGACATGGGTTTGGTTTGCCGGTTGGGTGGCTCGGTGGCTAGGTGGCGTTTGTTGGTTTGTTGGGTTGATGGCTTGGTTGGCCTGCAGTTATGCGCAATGCACACAGTGCGTATGGTTAATGTGACATGACCAAGCTGGCTGCATGGTTGCCTGGTCTGGATGGCTGGCAGAATCAACAAACAGATTCAACATGCTGATAATTAATTTTTAAGTAAATCGGAAAATCATCCGCGTCACCGCTCCAGAAACAGGAAACATGATACTAAGCTAATTGGCATACGAAAGGTTGACACTTGAGATACAACTATTGTAGCCGAAATTCAATACCGCAATGCACTAATTCAATGCAAATGAACAATGCAATTTGAACACCAAAACTAACCACAGAATTAATTATACATTTGAACTAATTGCGAATCAAATGGGAGTGACTCTGTCTGTGAGGAGTGGGTAGAGCTAGTAGGTGGCCAACATATTTGATGAAACCTTAAGAGCAGTTATTTGGAAAATAATTCAATTATTTTGTAGGTGTTAGCTTTGATTCGGAAAATTATGTACTTTGAATTTCACATTTCATAGGGCGTCAAACCATATAACTCTACACACTTACAACCTTAAGGCACAAAGGATATAAGAAATGCATTCAACTCAGTGGGATTTTTATTTTAAGATAAAAAATTCATTTATTGGTAATTCAGAAACCCTAATTCTAAATTATTTACAATTTACTGTTACTCTTAAAATAACTCATATTGTACTAAGACGGGGTTTTGGAAAATTCCACCCGGAAAAGTCTGAAAAGCATCGGAATAGTTTGTATGGAAAAAATGTTATTTTTCAATCGATTGACTTGAAACTTCGTTTGTATGCAAAGTGCGCGAAATAATTCAACACGTGTTTTCCCGATTTTGGAAAATCCGCCCACGAGGAAAATGGCCCGAAAATTCAGCATGAAAAAAACTATTTTTCATCCGATTGGCTTCAAACTCGGTTTGTAAGGATAGAATACGAAATAGTTTGAAATCTGATTTTCCGAAGTTGGAAAATCTGACCCAACGGTCGGAAAATTCAGCATAAAAACAACTATTGTTCATCCGATTGGCTTCAAAATCGGTTTGTAAGTATGAAATACGAAATAGTTTGAAACCTGATTTCCCAATGATGAAAAATTTGACCGAAAGGTCGGAAAATTTCCGGAAAATTCTGCATGAAAAAATAATTTTTCACCCGATTGGCTTGAAACTCGATTTGTAAGGACAGAATTAGAAATAATTTGAAATGTGATTTTGCCATGTCGGAAAATCCGCGTAGGATTTACATATTTTATTAACATGCATAAGCTATTTTTCATCCAATTAATTTAAAACTCGGTTTGTAAGGTCAAAATGAGAATTCATTTGTGTTTTCATTTTCCGATGTTGGAAATACCTCCGGGAAGTCCGCTGGGAAGTGGGTGTGATGTGGGTGGGATGTGGGCGGAAAATGGGCGGGAGGTGGGCGGGAGGTGGGAGGGATGTGGGTGGGATGTGAGTGGGAATTGGGTGTAGAGTGGGTGGGATGGGGGTGGGAGTTGGAAGGAAAACCCATCAGCAAAGTTCGATTTCTGGGTTCTACAGGGTATTATTATGTCTAATATTGTTTGGTTCTATACTGTTGAAGGCGCACGAAGCGCGACGGGTTATTTGCTAGTATAAATATAAAGGTCAGTTGGGTGGATCCTTCTTGAGTCTCCTTCTTGCCCTGATCAAGTTAATCCTCCTCCTCCGCAGGAAACGTCTGGTGAAATTGTATGGGTGGGAAGCTACTTTGTCGAGGTAGCGTGCGGCCTGTGTAGATGGTGTCGCCAACCAAAGGCCCCCCGCATTCTCGTTCTATATCCCTTGTACGAATGCACCACTCAGAACCTGTGATTCTTCGTAGTAGTTTGGCCTGGAAAACCCTAATTTTGCTATGGGGGTTTATTGCAGCTATTCCGTACACCTGCACGCCGTAGCGATAGATAGGAGCTACGGTAACTTTGTATATGAGAACTTTGTTTCATTGAGGCAGCTTGTTGTTGGCGTTGAGGAACCAACTCATCTTCATTGCTTTGCTGCAAAGTCTGTTGGTCACGTCAGCAACATGCTGTTTGAACGTGAGTCTTTCATCTCAGGACTCACCTAGATGGATCTCTTCCAGGACGAAGTTGACCACTCGGTGTAGATGTTATGGGGTTCCGTGGTCTTGTCGAAAGCCGAGCTGGAATTTATCCTCCTTTTGACTGCTGGAGTCTCCAGAATCCTTCGCAATAACCATCTTTCCAGCAGCTTGCCAAATGCTGGGAGAAGGCTTATTGGCCTATAGGAGTACAGATCATGTGGGGCTTCCCAGGTTTGTGAAGCATGACTATGTTGGCTTTTTTCCATGCACTGCACTAATGGAATTAAGAAGATTTGTCCCGGAGAGATAAAAAAAAGAAAAGGGAAAAAAAAAGAGAGGGGAAAAGGTCTTTTAAAAAAAAAAAAAAATTTCCCAAAAAAAATGTCGTCAATTGGGCCACGCCCTAATTTCCCGCCCTTACAACTACCTGAAAAGCTATGGACAAAACGTCATTTTTTTTTTAAATCGAACTTTTAGTTGTGCAATTTGTCACATTTGACGAATCGGAACATGGGACCTTATGTGCATTAACCACGCCCCCTCCCACTTGCCCCTTCCCAACCGCAAATAAGTCTGTAAGGGAAGTTTGGAAGCCAATTTTCTTTTCAATCGTAGCCCTTCTTCAGTATAGCTTAATTTTGGTCGTCCCATGTTGGAGGGTGATGATCTTGCGGTATTTTCATGATCAATTTCCACTTCCAAATTTCTTAAAAGCCATTCTGAGTGCATGGTTTTATATCTTGACAGATATTCTTGGCGTTTTGGCAAATATCGATTTATATCAGAGACAAATCCTTTTAATTTGGCTTTAACCCATTTTACGCCGCTGTTCGCCTAGTCGAACAGCAAAGCTGCCTTCTTTTAAAAAATTTTCTGTAGGATCTAGTGAAACCAATTGTTTACGTAATTACATTACACTATAGTAAATTTCATTGGCTTTCAGATAAAAATTATTGCGGACACCCCCACCTTGCAGGATGGGTCCAGGTGCTGGTTGAAAAAACCTTACAAAAAGATGAATTTTTATATTTATATGGGTTTTTGCGACCTGTTTTTTTGTCAAACTTTTGGATCTGGCTGGCTTGAGGTCAGTTATCTTCGAAACAACGATCGTTGTACGGACATACCAATTGCTATTCCAAGTTGTTGTAATTAATCTCTGTTGATTTGTGTTGATTACATTGAATTGTAACTCTCCACCGACCTCAAGCCAGCCAGATCCAAAAAGTAAGATGAATTTTTAACAAAAAAAATAAAAACACGTAACTATAAATATTTTATTCCGAAAGACATGTAACATTTTAAGAAAAGGTCGAAAATAGTCTGTAATAATACAACCGGTGGAAAAAGTAGTACTAGGAGACTTTAATACACCTGTGAAAGTGACTTTTCGAGTAATTGAACCATCTCACCTGGCGAAACTATCATAGTATCATAGGTAGAATTTTGTTTAACTTCGGATTCGTATTTACTGGGTCCTAATTACCCAAGAAAAGTTGCTTTCACCTCTAAATAAAAAACTTCGTGCAGCGCGGCGTAAAATGGGATAACTTGATATATATTTTTATGCTTAAATCGTTTTTGTTGATCTCTGCTTTAATGTATTCAGTTATGCCATCTGCATTTCGATTGTTGCTGTTCCAAATATTGTCTGCCTACTTGCGCCGCAAAAGTATTACTCCACGGAACCCAATTACATTAATTTTTTTTCTGCAAAAAAACACAATATACAAGTTTTCAATATACAAAGTTTTAGAGGATGTTTATAAGACCCTAATAGAACGTTTAAGCAAATAAAAGAAATAGAGGGAAGCTAACTTCGGCTCTACCGAAGTTTATATACCCTTGGAGCATAATATATATTGTGCCAGTTTGTTTTATGGCTATGCGATATATTCATCCGATTTTGATCAAACTCTCCAAAATTGTTTTGAAACAGATAACATTCATATCTGGAAAGTATGAAAACGCTACCATTGAAAACAAAAAGTTTTTTCACTAAAACTACTTTTTCAACCGATCGTTCCTATGGCAGCTATATGCTATAGACGGACAGACGGACATGGCTTTATCAACTCAGCTCTTCATGCTGATAAATAATATATATACTTTACTAGCAAATAACCCGAAGCGCTTCGCTGCGCTTTCAACATTATAGAACCAAACAATATTAGATATAATAATACACCGCAGAACCCAGAAATCGAACTTTGCTGATGGATTTTTTCTTCAACTCCCACCCCCATCCCTCCCACCCACTCTCCACCCAATTCCCCCAGTTCCCACTCACTTCCCACCCACTTTTCGTCCACATCACTTCCACATCCCACCCACATCCCTTCCACATCCCACCCACATCCCACCCACATCCCTCCCACCTACATCCCTTCCACATCCCACCCCACATCCCTCCCACATCCCTCCACTTACAGCCCACATCCCACCCACATCCCTCCCTCTTCCGCCCACACATCCCTCCCACCTCGCCCACATCCCTCCCACCTACGCCCACAACCCACCCACATCCCACCCACATCCCTCCCACATCCCTCCCTCTTCCCGCCCACATCCCACCCACATCCCTCCCACTTCTCGCCCACATCCCTCCCACATCCCATCCACATCCCTCCCACTTCCCACCCACATCCCTCCCATATACCTCCCACCTACATCCCTTCCACATCCCTTCCACATCCCACCCACATCCCTCCCACATCTCTCCCACTTCCCGCCCACATCCCTCCCACATCCCTCCCACTTCCCGCCCACATCCCGCCCACATCCCTTCCATATCCCATCCACATCCCCCCAAATTCCCGCCCACATCCCTCCCATATCCCTCCCACCTACATCCCTTCCACATCCCACCCACATCCCTCCCACATCCCTCCCACTTCCCGCCCACATCCCCCCACATCCCTCCCACATCCCTCCCACTTCCCTCCCACTTCCCGCCCACATCCCGTCCACATCCCTTCCATATCCCATCCACATCCCTCCCACTTCCCGCCCACATCCCTCCCACTTACAGCCCACATCCCACCCACATCCCTCCCTCTTCCCGCCCACATCCCACCCACATCCCTCCCACTTCTCGCCCACATCCCTCCCACTTACAGCCCACAACCCACCCACATCCCACCCACATCCCTCCCTTTTTCCTCCCTCTCCCCACATCCCACCCACATCCCCTCCCCCTTCTCCCACATCCCTCCCACATCCCATCCACATCCCTCCCACTTCCCCCCACATCCCTCCCCATATCCCTCCCACCTACATCCCTTCCACATCCCACCCACATCCCTCCCACATCTCTCCCACTTCCCGCCCACATCCCTCCCACTTCCCGCCCACATCCCGCCCACATCCCATCCATATCCCATCCACATCCCCCCCATTCCCGCCCACATCCCTCCCATATCCCTCCCACCTACATCCCTTCCACATCCCACCCACATCCCTCCCACATCCCTCCCACTTCCCGCCCACATCCCTCCCACATCCCTCCCACTTCCCTCCCACTTCCCGCCCACATCCCGTCCACATCCCTTCCATATCCCATCCACGTCCCTCCCACTTCCCGCCCACATCCCTCCCACATCCCTCCCACCTACATCCCTTCCACATCCCACCCACATCCCTCCCACATCCCTCCCATTTCCCGCCCACATCCCGCCCACATTCCACCCACATCCCTCCCACATCCCTCCCACATCCCTTCCACTTCCCGCCCACATCCCACCCACATCCCTCCCACATCCCTCCCACTTCCCGCCCCCATCCCACTTCCCGCCCACATTTCACCCACTTCCCGCCCACATCCCACCCACATCCCATCCATATCCCTCCCACATCCCGCCCACATCCCGGCGTTATTTCCAACATCGGAAAATGAAAACACTAATGAATTTTCATTTTTACCTTACAAATCCAGTTTAAAGTCAATTGGATGAAAAATAATTCTTTTGCATGTAAAATTTTCCGGGCATTTTTACATTCTTAATTATTTCGTATTCTGTCCTTTCAAAACCGAGTTTCAAGCCAATCAGATGATAAATAGTTTTTTTCATGCAGAATTTTCCGACCGTCAGGTCGAATTTTCCAACTTCGGAAAATCACATTTAAAACTATTTCGTATGGTATCCTAACAAACCGAATTTCAAGCCAATCGGATGAAAAATAGTTGTTTGCATGCTGAATTTTCCAGCCATTTTCCTCGTGGGCGGATTTTCCGAAATAGGGAAAACACGTGTCGAATATTTTGCGTACTATGCTTGCGAACCAAGTTTCAAGTCAATCGTATGAAAATCAAATGTTTACCATACAAACTTTTCCGGCGCTTTTCCGACTTTTTCGGGTGGGATTTTCCTGAAAATTGGAACACAGTTATTGTTGAATTTTCATATACATCTTTGAAAATGAGTTTGAATCTGACAGGATAATACAAAAAAAGTTTCATACAACAGTTTTCCGAGAATTTTCCGGCTTTGGGGATAGATTTTTCAAAATATGAAAGTCTCTTTTTTTATGTCTTAGTATGTGTAATTTTGAAAATGAGTTTGGAGCTAATCACTGGCAATTTAAATTTCGCCCATACAACCTTGACCACCCACTTTCCACCCCAGGGGGGTGAATTTTCCGGAAGATTGGTATGCAGTTGTTGTTGAATTTACATATAGATCTTTGAAAATAAGATGAACTTGATCGGATGAAAAACAAAAAAGTTTCATACAACAGTTTTCCGCTAATTTTCCACATTTCCCGACATAATTTTCAAAAATCCGTTCTTAGTACTAACTTTCAGCATAAGATAAAACTACTGTGAAAATCTCATCTCTCTATCTTTTATGGTTTAGGCTGTGCGACGGTCACCAGTCAGTCAGAATGAACTCTTTTATATATATAGATGTGGTCGGAGATGCTTCCTTCTGTGCGTTACAATCATCCGTACAATTTACCCTCTCCAAGGGTATACAAATTTTTTTTCGGTTACGATTTTGGTTACAAATTTTAAAGTGTTTTTAGCAGTTAAATGTAAAAGTTTCGATTACGGTTTTAATCCATGCGGAGGTATGTCGTTTGGAAATCGGCGGGGGTTTTTTTCCGGCGTTTCAAACGACATATATCCTTGGAGCATGATATATGCTGCCAGTTTGTTATATGGCTACACGATATGTTCATCCAATTTTGATCAAATTCTCCAAAAATTGTGCTGAAACAGATAACATTCATATCTGGAAAGTTTAAACACGCTACCATTGGAAACAAAAAAGTTTTCTCTCTGGAACTACTTTTTCGACCAATCGTTTCTATGGCAGCTATATGCTATAACGTTCCGATTTGGATAAAACTTGGCATAATTGTGTGGTAGCATATAATATTGATCAGTAACAAGTTTGGGAGCGATAGCATTTAAAACAAAATAATGTTTTCTCACTAAGACTTTTTTTCAGGCCTATCTTTTGTATGGCAGCTATACTATGTAGTTGTCCGATTTTGATAAATATCGGTGAAATTGTGTGAAATCATAGAAAACCTATAAATACAAGGGTTGGGAGCGATGCATTGAAAACAGAAAAGTTTTTCTCAATAAGACTTTTTTCAGACCTATCTTTTGTATGGCAGCCAGTGGGGGCGGCGGGGGATTTGGGGGTTACACCCCCTCCACCCCCCTGGCCGACATGGAGGATTTGTATGCAAAATACTATACTAAGAAAGAAGCAACTAAAGTATTAGTAAATTTGAGCCAAATTAGTAAATTTGACCCAAATTAAGAACAATTTTGAAAAAAAATTCATCGATGGACCGTGAATTATAAAGAATTATTATAAGTTTAGGTCGAGGAGGTCATTCAAGGTTTCTTTTTTAACTAATTTTTAAAATTTCCGGTTTTGATCTACCAATAAGTGAATTCTTTTGTCAATGTCATATATATAAGAAAACATTACAATTTTTAAGCGATTTAACCTAAAGGCCTGTATCCAGCACTGCGGAAAATTCCTGCCAGGAATTTGCTATTTATTTCTTGTGTGTGTGGAACATAATTAAAACTGTGTGACCACGCACCGAAAGGGTGGAAGGTCACTCTGATCAATCAGCTGTTAAGCACTGTTAACTATTTGAATTTAAATAAATTTAAAAAAATAAAAAGTATTTTCTGGAGGAAGCATGCTGCTCGGAGTATGTGCTTCATACTTTATACTTGGGGATGATATACCGATGGCATGACACTTTTCTGTGTGTTCCGGATGGCACAAAACATCACTGCAGCATGTTGTTAACTGCATTACTTTATAATGCAATCTTCTCCAAAGTAGTATGACCTCTTGGTTGTACGCAAATCAAATGAAGTCTTTCATCGTTGGATACAAGATTGCCTAAAAACATCCGCATTTATATTAAGGATTTTGTCAACTCAATGGCCAGATCAGTACGGATGACGTGGCTAAATACTTTGGCGTGTCTCTGAACCGACGCCTCGAAAAGCTTGACTAGGAACGTCTATGTGACTCGGACAGTGGCCACGGTTGCAGCTCCATTGGCTTTTTAAGTCTCGAAGCGGTGGATCTGGGCGATTCAGTTACGGGGTACGGCATGATCCACTGCCCTCAAGAAACTAGAGTCATCTATGTGGGGCCCCTGGTATGTAAGGCATACAACTACATACCGCGGCGTGGACGCTTCGCCATTATGCGCCCAAATTACTATGCACACAAAGGTATCATGACCAAGGTTCACCACTCTAATATATTTGCCTATGATCTGGCGACACACAGATTAAGAAGGCATCTCAACGGACGACATCTCACCGACCTTTGTGTCTATGGAAAGCATCCGTCTGGCGCCCTACCAATCTATGCACGCTGATGGTTCCCCAGCCAGCTCATAACAAACATAATATAAAAGCATTCCCCCCAAAACTTTCGCTCATCACATCCAAAATAATTGTTGGCAATATATTCCTGCGCTGTGTATCAGCTGTTCTCTCCATCCACACACGCTATCGATAGGCCAACTATCGATAAGAAACTGTGGATTACGTTCATGTTGCTGGATACACAAGCAACGAAAAGCCAGGAATTTTTAGTTTCCGCGGTGCTGGATACCCGGCTTAAGAGCTTAAAAGCAATAGCAAAATGAAACTGACGTGTACAACAGTTTTTGATTTGAAATTATGTTATACCTGAAGGTATAGTTTTAAAATTTGCTCTTCACATCTCGCAAAGTTTTGCAATGATTATTAATTGAGGGCTCTGCGAAATAAGGCCCCAATGAAATGAGGCCACAAAAATAATATGCAATAAGGCCACAACAATTTGTATAGAAAACAAAAACCACTATTTTTGATCAAAGCTGGGGCCATTTTTGGGGCATTATTTCCTAAATTAAATTTCAAAATGAAATAAGTCCTCTAAAGAAGAAATGAAATAAAACCGCAATACTAATTTTTGGGGCCTTATTTCATTTTTATAAGAAAAGTATACGCCAATTTTTTAATATGATTTCTTGGGTTCTTATTTAATTTTTCTTAGTTTTGCAAAATACAAAAATCAAATTTCATTATTTAATTAAAAAAATTTATTCAATTTCAGCGGCGCAGGCGAAATTTAGGACAAAAAATCGTGCGATTTTTGTATGTAAAATTTTTTAAATTGGGGTATTATATCATATGAAAAACCATCCCAAACTTGTGGACTTCCTTAATTTTTTTTTTTGTCTTTATTTCATCGCAATGTGGCCATATTTCATTCCTCAAATTGGGGTTTGTTCATAAGAATATAAACTCCTTACCACGCGCTGTTTAAAAACAATTTTCTTGCGGCGCTCTTTCTTTTTTCCAATTTTACCTCCATACCAGGGCTAAGCCCGAAATTAATTTCAGTTTGAGTCAAGGAATTTATATTGGCCTGAAGCTTCTTTTACATGTACAGCAATCGGACAATCCATTTCCCGTTTTTTATAAAATATAACGATAACCGTAATCAAAATCGGACGAGTTAGACACCGCAACCGAATCGTTGATAAAATTTTATGAACAAAATGTATACAGTCGGTTTTTACGGAAACCGCTTGTGAAATGTGGATTTTAATAAATTTTCAAAATATTGCTCGTTTTTGGAGCCATACAGGTCTGTTCCCATTTCCGAGTGGATTTACAAAGTAAAACGATTGTACTTCCGAATCGTTTTCATTTGATGTTTGTTGCTATAATCGCTATAATTATGTATCAAGTTTGTCAAAGCAACAATGTTTCCCAATATACTGTATTGTTCTGTATGCATAATGTACAAAGAGAGATTAGAAGATATGTATGTGTATGTGCGTTTCTCATGTCTTCTTCTTTGTTAAGCAGATCAATTAGAGGTACCGACGCACATATTAATCGCTGGCATAGTTAGTCGTCAAAGAGAACTCAACAGTATCGATCGTAGACCGCGCTAAATCGTACTTTATTAGATTAATAAACGCATGTATTATTCCAACCTATAAACTCCTCGTGTTCTTGATGGTTATGGGCCCTGTTGATTTTGAATAAAAATACAAATTAAATTTAACCACTTTGGTTATATAGAGAATCGCGGAAAAGTAAAAAGACCTGATTAGCTGCCGCGTAAGCCAAGGAGAAGACGACCGATCGCTTTGTGTGTATGAACAAGAAGAAATTTATTTTTGCTAGCAATGAGCGGCTAGGCTATGAGCATAAGAAACAGAGATAAGCTTTCAATGCTTATCCAAAGCTTAATGATGAGTTTTTACATGTGTATGTTACATTTCAATTACATACGTTTTAAACATAGTTTGAACTTCATTTATAATTCATGTAAATATAAATTCTAAATTAAATTAAATTCCCTAAGTAATTCATATGGGAATTAACATTCCGGCCACTTTGAAGGACCAGATTAAAGGGCTTCAATGAATTGGGAGAATTGCCAGTTTATGGATTGGACGTTTAAATACGCCCGTTGCTGTTTTTATTTCGGCCACGCGAACTTTGCCATCTACCCCTGTTACCACGCTGATAACTCTGCCTGTGATCCAACGCTGTGGCGGAGTGTTGTCGTCGTGAACGATGACCACAGAACCGATCTCCAAATTCGGCTGAGGTGCTTGCCACTTGGCTTTGAGTTGGAGGCTGTGGACGTAGTCCTTGGACCAAGCTTGCCAGAACCGTTGTCTGAGCATGGACAGCAGCTGCCACCTCCGCATATAGCTCAAGTTTTTTCCTGGATCGTCCTGCTCTAATCCTTGCGGCAGCGAGCGAAGGGCCTGCCCGATCAGTAGGTGGCCCGGAGTGAGCACCTCTCCGTCGTTGGGGTCGGCGCTGGTGTGAATAAGCGGCCGAGAGTTTAGGATGGCCTCGACGTCCGCCAGATGGGCTCTGACTTCGCTCTCGATAAGTGAAGCGTTGGCTATTTGGCGCACGAGAAGCTGTTTGGCCGACTTCTCCGCCGCTTCCCAGAGACCTCCGAAGTGCGGTGTGCGAGGTGGAATGAAACTCCATTCCATTCCGTGCTCCGCTGCGAACAATTGCAGACGGGACTGCTGTTCCTCGAACGCTAACTGAAGTTCCTTCAGTTGATTTCGGGCTCCGATGAAATTCGTCGCGTTGTCTGAATATATCCTCTTCGGAACGCCACGTCTTGCGATGAAACTTCTGAGAACCAAGAGAAAGCAATTAGTCGAAAGATCAGATACGAGCTCTAGGTGAACAGCCTTTGAAGCAAAACACACGAAAACCGCTATATACATTTTTGTTGGAGCTCGTCCTCTAATCCTCAGCGATACATTTATGGGACCGCAAAAATCTACACCGCAAATAAGAAATGGTCGAACATTTGTGAACCTATCTTTAGGCAGATTTCCCATAACCTGACTCATTAACTTAGGCTTATAGCGAAAGCAATGGATACATTTTCGAACAACTTGAGTACATTCTCGGCGTGCATTTACAATCCAAATTTGTTGCCTAAGAAGGCCTAGCATTGTTTTCGCATTTGCATGGCAATTCCTAAAGTGAAGGTTTCTAAGGTATAGGGTGACAAATTGGCTTTTGTTTGGCAGTAAAATTGGGAATTTTGATTCAAATGAGAGAGGAGCATGTAGCAGCCGGCCTCCTACTCGAATCAACGAGAATTTTCGACCTGCTTCACAGAATTTTTGAATGAACGGCGTAAGCGTTTGCAGCGTTTACAGAGAGAATATTGCGCTTTGTAGGGGTTAATTTTGCGAAACTGTTATTCAAATGATAATGAAACATGTCAGTTTTTGGAGTCCATCGCATACCCAATGTTTTGGTCGAATCGGCATCATTGAAACACAGAGTTTTTTCTGAGTTGGTTGATTCCATCAATTGTGGATGGTTAGAAAACCATTTGGCTAACTGGAAACCAGCTGATTCAAGAATTTGAGACACCTGAGCGATGATTGTTTTCAGCATGTCAAGATCATCAGCCCCAGTAAGCATATCGTCCACATAAAAATCACAACAGATTACTTTAGATCCGATTGCATGACTTTCCTTGTGTCGAAGACCAAGTTCATGCAAACAGCGAATGGCAAGGAATGGTGCTGAAGCGGTACCATAGGTGACCGTATTTAAACGACAAATTTTAAGGTCGTCAGATGGACTCTTTCTCCAAATAATAAGTTGGAAGTTGCGATCACATTCTGCTACCATCACTTGCCTGTACATTTTTGCAATATCTGCCGTTAAGGCACACCGGTTCAAACGAAATCGTATTAATGACAAAACTAATTCCCTCTGAATAGTTGGTCCCACCATTAATATATCATTTAAAGACTTTCCAGAAGTTGTTTTGCACAACGCGTCAAAAACAGCTCTAAGTTTGGTGGAACTACTATCAGGCCTCAGGACACACTGATGTGGAATGAAATAATGTGGTCCCGGTGGAATGTTATTGTCGGTTTCCGACATGTGGCCAAGCTCCAAATATTCTTTCATAAAATCAAGATACATTTTATAAAGTGCGGTATCTTTAGAAATTCTGCGTTCTAATGATAAAAAACGTCTTTTCGCAGTTTCGAATGAAGACCCGAGTATGTTGGGGCTCGCACTAAAAGGGCAATCTGACTTCAAAACGACCATTTTCCAAATTGAGAACTTTATTTTTAAAGTCCTCTTCACAAGCCAATTGCTCGGGAGAATATCTTGCAACCTCGCTTTTATTGGGGATGTTTTCAATTTCCCAAAATCGCTCCACCATCTGCTTTAATGAGCTATCTTCTGAAGAAAATGTTACTGCACAACATGATGGACCTTGAACTAGCATTTTCTTACAACGCCCAGATACTACCCATCCCAGCAATGTTTTTTGCAGTAGTGGTGCCCCTTCGGCAAGTCTTATTTGACCTGTGCACAACAAATCGAAGAAAGAATCGGCACCTAACAATAAGTCAATTCCCTGAGGCTTGTGGAATTCGTGAACAGCCAAGTCCAGATTGCTAGGGATTTTCCACTGAGAAATAGGTAGGCTGCAATCGGGTTGATGTTTAATGATGCTGCTTAGCACCCAAAAATCTGCACTAAACTGGTGGTTGTTATATCTTGAGTACACTGTAGTAGTCACTTCATTTCTTGCTACCAGACTCGATTGACCTACTGAGGTGACTGTCAAACTTTTATGTGCTCTTGATAATCTTAGAGCTTGAGCATACCTTTCCGTCATAAAGTTGACTTGGGACCCTGAGTCCAGTAACGCTCGTGCCAAATGAATTTGACCAAATCGGTCACGAAGTTTTACAACAGCTGTTGCAAGAATAACATGCTCAACTTCACTAGCGATATGAGTGACCTGAGCGGGATATGACGATGCTTGTGCAGTGGATGAAGAAAGATCCCGCTGATCCTGATTCGGAGCATTTTGAGCTTGACTTGGAAGTGCATACCTGTGCAAAACAGTGTGATGTAAGCGTGAGCATACTCTACACTTTGACGATGTGCAATTGGACACCCTGTGTCCTGGTTGAAGACAATTAATGCATAATTGATTGCTCTTCACAAAACTAAATCGATCGAGAACTAGCAACGAACTAAATCCTTGACAATTTCCAAGGTGGTGATTGCCACTGCAATACAAACACTTAACGTCTGCACTTGCAGCCTTTGAACAAGCAAACGAGGACTTTAAATTCTTTTTTATGTTGTACATCAAACTTTGGTTTGCTCTAGCTCTAGAAGAATCCTCTGCCGATAGGTGCTGGTATCGTCTGTTCAACATATCAACGCAATCAGACCATTTCGGCAGTACGCTATAATCGAGTTGTTCTTCATACTTGGATTTTGTGACATAATCCACTTTTGACATCACTATATGAATGAGTATTGCGTTAGCAATATCTGCTTCATTTCCTAATGACAACAAAGAATCAAATATAGCGTACACGGTGTCAATGATTGATCGCAAAGCAGAAGAAGATGGCTTGTTTATAGCAGGAATATCAAACAGCTGTGCAATAGTATCGAAAATTATCAGGCACTCATTATCATAGACCCGCTTTAGACTAGCTAAAGCCTTTGTATAGTTTTCATCTGAAACTTGGAATGCTTTGACTGTTCCCAAAGCTTCATCCGATAGGCATGACAACAGGTGATTAAACTTCTCTATGTTTGATAAAGATGGATCAGAATCCACCAAGCTCTCAAAAAGACCTATGAATTGCTTGTAGTCAGCGTGCTTACCACTAAACCTTGGTAATTTCATTTTTGGTAGATTAGAGTGACTCTGCTTTGTACTTAAAGCTGACATATACAACGCCTTTGTTGTGACACAATTTTCCTCTAATGAAGGTCGATTTTTATTATCTGGGTCTATACCGTCGATCTCTAATTGTATGGACATTGCATTTAAGATATACGAATTTAGTAGCTCCAATCGGCATTGGAGTTCAAGGGGTTTAAGAGAGATTTCTTTTCTCTCAAGTGCTCTTTTCATACGAGTGATGTCATCTCCTATCTTATCCAGTTTCGAAAACAGCCGTGTTAACTCCATGCAACCATCACTTGTCTGATCCAAGTTTTCTTGACTTGAAGCAGGATCGTTGAAACGTTCTTTATCGGCAATATTATCTATCACCGTATTATTAGGATCATTCTTGATTGACATATTTGATTTCTATTGGTATTATTTAGTTGTAATAAGTTGCAATAACTTTTAAGAGAGAGTTCGAAGATCTTCCAATCGAAGAGAAATAAGTGCAGCTTTATCGTAACTAAAGTCAACGCACCCAAAGCAAAGCGCTGACCAGCGGTCAGCAAACGACAATCAAAACGACCAACGAGAAATCAAACGAACCGAAAATAGCAATGCTTATGCTTATGCAGACACAAGCGCCAGAATTAAGTCTAACTGTCGCGATATTGCTGTACTTATGTATTTACTATTCTCTTTGTTGCGAGGGGTGCCGAACGAGTTATGACTTTCATAAATGTTTCACACCTTTCATTTATACCAATTATCCAAGACAAATTTTATTAATTTTTTATTTTTTCGATGCACTTTCAATTCGAATTTATTTAATTTGTGTTCGTGATATGTATGTATGTTGCTTCAATGTTCACAAAGTTCATTTCAATGCCAAGACAATAGAGCAAATTTTACTTGCATGTACAACCAGCTTGTGAATGATTTTTAAACAATTTTTTGTGTCTTGCACAATATTATTGTTTTGGCATTGTTACCTGGTCATCTGACGAATATCCATCCACTTCCCGTATATCAATGTGGGGTGGGTACGAGAAAATCCAACACACACAGGCAGCTAACCAGTCTTAGAATATTTATTTGTTTAATTAACACAACGAATACTTTCCGAAGTCAATGCTCGGGCGCCATGTTGATTTTGAATAAAAATACAAATTAAATTTAACCACTTTGGTTATATAGAGAATCGCGGAAAAGTAAAAGACCTGATTAGCTGCCGCGGAAGCCAAGGAGAAGACGACCGATCGCTTTGTGTGTATGAACAAGAAGAAGTTTATTTTTGCTAGCAATGCGTGGCTAGGCTATGAGCATAAGAAACAGAGATAAGCTTTCAATGCTTATCCAAAGCTTAATGATGAGTTTTTTACATGTGTATGTTACATTTCAATTACATACGTTTTAAACATAGTTTGAACTTCATTTATAATTCATGTAAATATAAATTCTAAATTAAATTAAATTCCCTAAGTAATTCATATGGGAATTAACAGGCCCTCTGTTCCAATCACTCAGCCTGCACCCATAACTAAGATAAATTTCGAATGAAAGTTCGAATCGTTTTCGAACTATAATTTAGCAATGGTAACATAAACAATTTCGATCAGCACTGCGCATGCGCTGATGCGGAATTGCGAACAGCTCGGTTTCATTTCGATCGTTTTTTCTTTCGTCTACATGTAATTTCTGGGGTACAACTTTAAAATCATTAATTTTAAATCAAATTGAATACCCAATATTTTTATGGTTACTATAAAATCTTCGCAAAATATGACTTATTTATATAAAAATATTGGATAGATAAAAAATATAACCGTTGACATGAAAATGATCAATTACTTTTCATTTCACAGACAGAACTTTTAAAACCGAATAATTTGATCGTTTTTCGAAAACGGGAACAGCTATCAATTCCGATTCCACAAGATTTGATCGAAATCGAAAACGGGAACAGGCCTGATAATGTGGCAATTCGCCCTTCTCAGAGCCTTTCTATGTTTTGTGTGTAGAATTGGTTTTTTGAAAAAAATCGGACTGGACTTTTTTTGTAATTTTTGTTGGTCCACCTTAGAAACACTTGTTTCGTTCGTTTAGCTTCATGAAGACGCAGTTAATTTATATTTTTATACCCGTTACTCGTAGAGTAAAAAGGGTATACTAAAGTCGTGCAAATGTATATAACAGGCAGAATGAATCATTTCCGACCATATAAAGTATATATATTCTTGATCAGCATCAACAGCCGAGTCGATTTAGCCTTGTCCGTCTGTCCGTCCGTCCGTCCGTCCGTCCGTCCTTCCGTCTGTCCGTCCGTCTGTATGAACACCTAGATCTCAGAGATGGTAAGAGATAGAGGTTTGACATGTATGGGAAAAATGCTTCTTTTATCTGCACGCAGATCAAGTTTGTTTCAAATTTTGGCCACGCCCCCTCCCGCCCCCGCAATTTGGAAAAAAGTCATATCTCCTACAGTTTTAGTTTAGAGGATTCCTACCTTCTAAAGATAGTTAGTAATTAGCAAAAATCGATTTGCCGAAGAAATGATAAAGATCGGATGAACGGTTCTCAAGTTATAAGCAAAAAAGTGAACCAAGCCCTCCCCGCTACCACCCTAAAAAATGTTGCATACTTTTTGGATGGTCACACTAAGGAACGTGGGAACACTGTTAAACATGTTATTTCATGAGTAACGGGTATATCGAAGTCGGTTAGAGCCGACTTTAACTTACGCTCTCGTTTCAATTCATGTTGAACAAAAAAATGTTTTAAAATTATGCCGGGAATTAAGGTCTACAACACCCCCCCCCCAAAAAAAAATTTTGTTCTCAAACCCCCTCCCCCCCTGAAAAAATCCTGGCTACGCCACTGATGGCAGCTATAATATATAGTTGTACGATATTGATAAATCTCGGTGAAATTATGTGAAATTATAGAAAACTTATAATTACGAGGGTTGGGAGCGATAGCATTGAAAACAAAACAGTTTTTCCCACTGAAACTATTATTTCAACCGATCGCTCCTATGGCATCCGGCCGGTTCCGACAAATGTGATGCGTATTTTTACCAAAAGACTTCGGGCAAAGTTTGGTTAAGATAGCTTCAAAACTGACGGAGGAGATATCATAGAAACAGACGGACGGACAGACGTACATGGCTATATCAACTCAGCTCGTCATGCTGATCAAGAATATATATATATATATTATATGGTCGGAGATTATTTCTTCTGTGCGTTACAAACATCCGGACAATTTCAATATACCCTCTCCAAGGGTGAAAAAATACAACAAAAAATTTTCTGAACATATAAAGTACACTTAAATTACACAGTTCTAAAAATAGAGACCATTTGTATTGTCTACCTATGCTGAATACAAGGTCGCATGTCAAAGTCATCTCTTGACATATATCTTAACTTTCCTTTGTTTAAAAGATAAGAAGTAATCAGAAGTTATACCTGATTAGCGACACGGGTGCCTGCCTCTGGAGGTTTAAGCACGAGGACGACCCAACCTGGAGGCAACAGAGTGCGCAGAAAATTCATTTTTGGGATAGGGAGCATACCAGCTGTTTGTAATTTGGTGAGCACCTAGCATAACTCGGAAGAGAATTCGTCTGCAACTGAATGAGAGAGTTCGGGGCGATCCTAAGGACGTTCCCCTTGCGAAGTAATTCCGAAAGGCAGTTTCGCCGGTAAGACGCAATAGGTTGCAGTAGCTTAGTGCGGTTAACGTCCCACTCTTTACTTGCAGTCCAGCGACTAAGTTGGCTTTCAATCCTGAGAGAAAGTGTCAATCCACAAGAGATAGTATCCGAATCCGAATGGCAAAGTTCTGGAGAATCTTTTGAATGGCTAGTTTCTTCACAGCTGGCGCCAATAGCTCGTGAAGGTGACCGGATTTGTAAAAGATTTTTATTAAAAGTTCCAAAGTGGGATAGAATCCACCCATCCCGCACTAGCAGGCCCACACACTAAACCTGCGCCACACCCTGGCTCTATATATAGGCAAATGTAAATCGCTGATGGTGGAACTTTAACCATGATTAAGATTATTTAAAGCATTTTTGCGGCTTATGGCCCAATGAAGCTGAGCGTCCGCCACTTGTGAATTATACTTTTCATGAGTTGCCCCACTGTATTGGGTTCATCGACGGAAGCGAGATCAAGCTATGTGAAAAACCTGCTAAAAACATTGAAGTTTACTTTCCTCGAGTAGGAAGTCCGCGCAGTTACCACAACTTAAAAGTTTATAAGAACAGCTTACTTGGAAGACACTCTCAGCGTTTTCTAAGGAGTCGATTGCGGCTGACTCTGCCTACCCTCACTCGACATTTGTAGTTACCCCATTTCGTAGCAACTCTCGAATCGAATAAAAATAGTGGTCTTACTTTTGGTTGAGAGCAATGACAAACTGATTGAATTTGTATTACACTTTTAGTACAGAATTATAACAATTATTCTAGACAAAATAGGGGCACACTGTTTGAGCACAAGTGCCCGACTTTTCGTAGTCAGGGTCTGGGTCGAGTAAGCTGTGCACAATTTGCTCAGAGTAAATTGTTGTTGGAAATGCTTACACTTTTCCCCAATTGCCTATGCGCTCAACAAAGTGAACACCCTAAATGTCAAATGTATAAGGATACTTGTTAAAATAACAGACGGTAACAATTACAATTAAAGATATAAAAATGTTTAAGTCCTTGATAAGTCAATAATCAGCAGCTCCAAACAATGTACTTGTAAATGCGAAATAAACATCATATATTTGTGTATCTACTTCAACAATACGCACCCTCGATTAACCTAGATTGGTGGTGGCGGCTCTGTCCACACTAATCATCGTATCACGCGGCTGCTCAATATCACCAAAATTGTTGACATTTCAGTAATATTCATTATTTCTTTTCCTAATGCACATAGTATACCCGACTTTGGTCCGTTTGGGAAGTCGCTCAAATAGCATTGTTTAAAGCGCATATGATGTTGTTGCATGAAAATCATTTAAAACCTTCGGGCAGTGCCGAAGTTAGCTTCCTGTATTTGTAAAATTGCAATTACTTTAATCTTTCTGTTCTTTATTTATGCACCGCATTTTTCTCTCTGTGCTGAGCAATAAACACTTTCAGTTGCTGCTGGGGTCGGAGCCATGTTGTCTATGTAAATAAATAGGCTTGCAGACTGGCAATTTGCAATTGCACTCCTACGACCAATTTCGTCATGAAAATTAAAGATAACATAAATGCGGCTCGCCTGGCACGGCACGCCAGTCAACCAGGCCTAGACACGGGCCAGGCTGGGTCGAGCTGATGCCGTGCCAGGACATCAATGTCGGTGCTCTGGCGTGCTATTTGAATTGAACAAGTGTCAGCGTCGAGGGGAAACAGCGTCGAAGCTGCCATCGTTGTTGTACAGCATTTGCATGTCCTGCCAGTCCTGCCAGTGGTGCACAGACGACGACGACGCTCTCAAAACTCAAAATATTAACACTTTAACGCCAAGTTTTTTATCCGGCTGCCGGAAACAGACAGCAGCACACTCACACACACATACACAGAAAGAAACACAAATACAGGGCTCCCGGCGTCGGCGCCAAAACGCCATGTTGGATTATTCAACTCGACGCCATTTCGCGTCACAATGCGAGCTATGCGCCGCCATCATTGCACTCGACAGCGAACGGTAGCAACGGCAATGCCGGCCACCCCGGCGGATGAAGTTGCAATTCAAAGTCATAAACACGTGCAGCGTGGGCGCAAAGTCTCAGGCTAAGCCGCGGAGCTGACGCTGCCACTAACAGCGGCAGCACTTCCTGCCCAGAGCTTGCCACGTTGCCGTCCTCCCCCACATACATATAGTTTTATTGTTATTATACACGGCACTCATAGGGTATCAAAAGGCGCACACATTGAGGCATCCTTTGATGTTGTTTCGTTTATGCAACTAGACGAAGGGCCAAATGTATGATTGATATGTGAGTAACTCAATTTCGATTCCATAAATTTGAATCAAACTTCGACTTATCTTTGATGAATCTAATTACACACGGCAACAAACTCCAACTATCTTGGGACTCCATGAATATTTGCATTTTTTTTTATAGAAATTGGGTATATACACGGAACAGTCTATCTACTTACCAATCAAAAAAGGATACTCCCTACAACATTCTTAACCATAAAAATCGACAGAGGTTCACTCCGGGGTTCGGGTCCGAAAAACTATTTGGGTTTGGGTTCACGGAGCGAATTAAAAATGTTGCGGAACCTAGGATCGGGTTCAAGGTGCGGCTCAGGAATAATTTTGTTCAGAAAACATGAGGCTTGATAATATAATATTCGAGCTTGGATAATTGAACGTTTTTGCAGGCTAAATGTCAATAAGTCATGGAGCAATGAATATTAGAGATAAAATTTTCGCTGGTCAATTTTGAGCGGTGTTAAGCGGTACTGCACATTGGGATTCTTATTGCCCGCGTAGAAAATCACAGTGGTTAGAGCGAGACGTACATATTCCCAAACGCACTCAGAGAGCGTAAGTTCTCACTCACAAGCAACTGACTATTTTCAGACAGAAACGGTGTCAACTGCGCAACCCTTCAGTCTATCAGGGATGTTCTGGAAATCTCTAGAGATTTTCGTATGAACGATTGCACTTCGAACTAAACTGGGTCTACTCTATTTGCAAAGTGCCAAGAATCAGGCCGCCTAGTTAGATTATGTGGATGGAAAACCGTACGCATCAAATCTACTTGGCCTCGCGCAGGCAGTTTCAAATCGCCCAACTTTTGTCATCTAATCTAGTAGCCGGGCATATTTGAGCCCCTAGACATATAAATTCAAACAGCTTTAATATGAAATGCTAACGTTTATACGAAAACCTCTAGAGATTTCTGGAACGCACCCGTATATATACTAAATTTATCTTTGTTCAGAACAAGACACACACACCACAAAGAATGTTGGTCAACCGTACAGCTGCTTCAAGAACCTCACGGTCTTATCATCAGCCATGCCTATCTTCTGCAAGTTGTCACTGTGTGTAATAGCCTATTTCCTTTATAAACTTTTACTTACTCTGAGGCGATTCGAACTTGGTTCCCTTGGACTGGAATCACGATGGGACTAACGTTTTAGACGACTGCGCCACGCTTTGCGTCTAAGACAAGGCAACTAGAGGGTTACTTGTATTGAATCTATTTGAAAGCAAAGCACAAAGCATGCTTGTAATTCTGAAGTTCTTATTTATCACTTTGCCCATATATATAGGGCAATAGAAATTGATGCCACATATCGCCAATTTATCCCTTTTATGTTAAAAATGCGAAACCTTGTTTTTGTTTTTGTAAATCGCCAAACTATCATCAGACTCTCATCTCAAACTATCCCCAAACTCACTTTTTGACGAGGGAGATTAAAAACCCGACAAAATGTTTGCAGGGTATGTACATATTTTCACATATTATCACATATTCAATAATATGTAACATATTCTTCATAGGAAAAAAATGTAGGGGAGAATGGGGGGTTCTGAATCGCTGGCGGTTGTGAGCCACTCGAATATTGGCCACAAAAAAAAATATATTTAAACTTTTTGCTTATGTCATTTGTCTCCCTTCTTATTACCTAACTTTTGGCAAGCAACCTATCAGTCTACACCTTCTTTAAGTTCGTGAACCAGAACTCGACTTTTTTTAAAAAAAAAGTTTTTTTTTTCATTTTTGACTTGTGAATATTATACAAATTTTTTTTCGTAATGACAAAGGTAAGTATGAGGGAAATATCTTTGGTCAATTGCCTTTTTGATAGAAATATGTTTTTTTTGTAACAAATTCTTGTTGGTTATGTGACGTCACCAAAAAAAAAGGTTGAGATATGGGGGGTTGTGAGCCACTTTGAAAAAAAAAAAAATAGAGGGAAGCTAACTTCGGCTGTACCGAAGTTTATATACCCTTGGAGCATGATATATGCTGCCAGTTTTTTATATGGCAATACGATATATTCATCAAAAAAGTTTTTCTCACTAGAACTACATTTTGGACCGATCGTTCCTATGGCAGCTATATGCTATAGTCATCCGATTTAAATCAAACTTGACAAAATTGTGTGGTAGTATATAATATAGATCTGTACAACGTGGGAGCGATAGCATTGAAAATAAAAAAGTTTTTCTTGCTAAGACTTTTTTTCAGACCTATCTTTTGTATGGCAGCTATACTATATAGTTGCCCGATTTTCATAAAACTTGCTGAAATTATGTGAAAGCATAGAAAACTTACAAATACGGGGGTTGGGAGCAATAGCATTGAAAACAAAAAAGTTTTTCTCACTAAGACTTTTTTTCAGACCTATCTTTTGTATGGCAGCTATACTATATAGTTGCCCGATTTGAATAAAACTTGCTGAAATTATGTGAAAGCATAGAAAACTTACAAATACGGGGGTTGGGAGCGATAGCATTGAAAACAAAAAAGTTTTTCTCACTAAGACTTTTTTTCAGACCTATCTTTTGTATGGCAGCTATACTATATAGTTGCCCGATTTGCATAAAACTTGCTGAAATTATGTGAAAGCATAGAAAACTTATAAATACGGGGGTTGGGAGCGATAGCATTGAAAACAAAAAAGTTTTTCTCACTAAAACTACTTTTTCAACCGATCGTTCCTATGGCAGCTATATGCTATAGTCATCCGATCCGGCCGGTTCCGACAAATGTGCAGCGTATTTATACCAAAAGACTTCGTGCAAAGTTTGGTTGAGATAGCTTTAAAACTGACGGAGGAGATAGCATAGAAACAGACGGACAGACGGACAGACGGACGGACAGACGGACAGACGGACAGACGGACATGGCTATATCAACTTAGCTCGTCATACTGATCAAGAATATATATACTTTATGTGGTCGGAGATGTTTCCTTCTGTGCGTTACAAACATCCGGACAATTTTAATATACCCTCTCCAAGGGTATAAAAAGCCTGATGCCGTCAATCAATTTTCACTCTTCATTGATATTTCTTAATTCACAATATGAGAAAAATTGTTCATTTTTTCATTTAATAAAGAATAGTGGCTTAAAAAACACGAATTTTAACTTTTAGATGGGTGGCTCACAACCCCCACAAATTTTCGAAATCTCAAAAAATCACTTTTTTTTCAATATGAAATAAAAAAAACCGAAAATTTTATTTTTAAAAAAAAACTAGTGATGAGGAAAGTTTTGTGCATCTTTTACCAAAAACACAAAATTAACAGAACGAAAAAATATTGATATTTGGCGAAGTTATGTTCGAAAAACAAAACTATGATCACAACCCCCACTCTCCCCTACATATTTCAAATATGTGTCCATTCACCTCGAAGGTTTTCACATTTTTTTAACTATGTCATTTGAAATTCATGGAAGCCAGAAAAGATAATTGAGAGTTATATAGCACATTTAGCAGGCTACTATATCTTAACAGAAATGGAGTAGAGACCTTACCAGACAGACAAGACCTGGGTTCAAATCCCGGTAAAGGCATGAAAAAAAATGGTTTTTTTTATTTATTTTTAACAAAATATGTACATATGCTATGAAAACGATAAAAAAAAGGTCTGAGTGTCATTAACACTCACAGGGCTCTGATGTAAAACATGATGCTTAGGTTTTTTTATTTTAAAATCACAAGCTCAGATACAACGAAGCTGGATCCCACTTAGATCCTATTCAGATCCCACTTAGTCTCCGCCGAGATCATACCCAGATCCCACCCAGATACCGCCAAGATCCCACCTTTATCCCACTCAGATCCCTCCCAGATCCCACCCAGAACCCAACCAGATACCGCCCAGCTCCCACCCAGATTCTCATCCAGATCCCAGCCATATCGGTCCCAGATCCCTCCTAGATCCCACCCAGATCCCGCCCAGATCCCACTCAGATCCCACCTAGATCCCACCCAGATCCCGCTCAAATCCCACTCAGAATCCACCCAGATCCCATCCATATCGCTCCCAGATCCCACACATATCCATCCCAAAACTGAACCAGATCTCGCAGAGCTCCCACCCAGATCATCATCCATTTCCCACACAGCTCTTACCCATATCGCTCCCAGATCCAACCCAGATCGCACTCTAATACCACCCTGATCCCGCCCAGATCACACCTAAATTTCACCTCTATTCCCGCTCAGATACCACCCAGATCCCGCCAATATACCACCCAGATCCCACCCAGATCCCACCCAAATCCCGCTCAGATCCCACTCAGACTCTACCCCGATCCCCCCAGATCCTCATTCAGATCCTAATCAAATCCCTCCCAGATCCCACCCAGTTCCCACCCAGAAACCACAAAGATCTCACCCCCATTCCCATCCAGATCCCACATAGATCTCTCCCAGAACCCAACCAGTTGCCCCTCTTCAGCGTCTTTCCTACCTCTTCGATTCCCCCTCTGCCCATCCTCTTGTGTGTGTGTTTGCCGGGAAACAACACAAATCAAAACAACACAAAACATGAATGACGTCAGCGTCACGTGACGCTAAATTCAAATTTTACCCCAACTAAAATCGTTCGTACCGAAATTAAAGATGTTTCACATCAAAAATGAATGTACATTTCGAAATAATGGAATTAGGCTATGAGACTGTGTATGTAGGAATCTATCATTACACAGTGCCACAAAATCCCACTTTTTGTATAGCCTGGGATGGGGATCAATAAATTGTGAAACTAGAGCAAAACACACATGCTTATTTTGCCTTTGCATGTGTGCGTTCAGACACGCGAGAGCGCTCTCAGTTAGCACATGTTTGTTATTGCAAAAGAGAGCAGTGTACGCTCGTATAGTGTCTGTGTAACGGTGCCGAACACTGAACTAGACGCAACTTCTTATACCTAGATTTTCTTAATCACGTCAAGTTCGCGTTTAATTGGCACATTTGTACTAGCAACACACAATTACAACATCTGTTGCTGGAAAAATTCACCAAAGCTGAAGGTAGTCACCACAATTATCATACCAAATTCCAGCCGCCAATGGACAAGCGGTTAGAACTCCGCACACAGAGGTCTTACTTAGAAAATGGAATTAATGAAAAACCACTCGATGGAATTGCTTAAGCTTTTAAATATATTGAGATACTGACCAATTGAATGTGTCCTTAAGAGATGGTACCATACATTATTACTGACTCTATCGCTAGATAAAACTAATATATGAGTAAAAAGAAGTGCGCTAGACTGATACTTGTGTTGCAGAAACAGCTAATAACGCAACATTGCAAACTGGCCGGAAATGCCAAAATTTTGTCATAAAGTCAAAAAGTAAATGTTGGAATATTGGAAAAACGCCTAATTCCTCTGAAAGAGTATAGAACCTAATTGCTGGTTCAAAACATTTTTTGTGCATCCCTGGAATTTTGACACGGCCCTGAAAATAATTTTTTTTTAACCATAATTTTATTGCTCCGGTGCCACGGCACGACGTGTTCTTTCAACATTTAAAGCAGCATAAATGTATAGAGCAATTATTGTTTTGAAATTCCAAAATTTTGCAAAAGGCATGTAAATTACAAGAAAATAAAGAAGTTGGGTGCTATTTCATGTTGTGCCTTTGTTTTTATGTGATGTAGCTGTGGTATTTTTTAGGCGAATCTAACCTAAATGTCCCTTGTTCCGTGGAGTTAAAGTGGGCAGCTCCTCGTTGCTTCTCGCAACTAAATATGCAATTGACTTGGTGTAATTAATACATTTTGCTCGTTTTTGCTCGTTTTCGAAATATTTGATATTGTTGCAGACGGAAACAGTGTATTTAATAATTTTTGGCTAATTTTGCAAAAAAAAAAATATTAAGAAAATCGAGCAATCCCGACTGTAATATACTCGTACCTGCGACGGAGAATGCTTAGAGCGTATTTTGCTGCTTCAGCAACACCAGAACGTTACCATTCCTTTGGCAGATTGATAAGTAATGTTGACTACTAAATATTTCTAAAAGGTTCGAACCATATATCTTCAAAATTGTGGAAGATATAATTTTTTTTAAATTGCGGGGGCGGGAGGGGGCGTGGCAAAAATTTAAAATAAATTTAATCTGCCTGTGAGTATAAGAAGTTAATGTCCCTTACATGTCAAACCTCTATCTCTTACCATCTCTGATATCTGTGCGCTTATGGGGAAAGAGTTGTATGGGCGGTACTAGTGGGCGTGGTCGGACCGGTCCAAAATTTTGCCCGTTTCTTATTTATGCCATTACTATTAAATGTTCCAAGTTACAGCCCTCTAACTGGGTCGGTCTAGTTTATGCCAAAATTTTGGACATTCCGGCCTCTGTGCACTGTTAAGTTTTATACATAGATCGATTTTCCAAAAATTTTAAGCTTAAAAATGGGTGGAAAATTAACATGGTATAGAATCATTAATTATTTTATTTACTGTTCTTAAAGCTTTTACTTATTATTTCTTCTCAAACATTATAAAATAAAGCAAAAGGTTTCTTTAAATGCTATTTTTATTTCAAGCCTTGAAAACTGTGGGACATAACAAACTTGACATTTAAAGCAGCTTGAAAACAAAAAGTTATTGCAGTTCTATTGTAGAACATCTTATATGAACCGACCTCTTCTCAACTTTTTTTTTGGCTCCGGTTCAGGTTCGGGTTCGACTCCGGAGCGGTTCAACTCCAAACCGGATTGCAGCGCTGTTCTTAACATCGACAAAGTTAACATCTAAATTTCTCTATAAAAATGATTCTTTTAAAATTAATTAATGTAAATAATGTAATCTTACACTATTATGTGATTTTGATTCATAGTAAAACCCTCAATACATTTAAATTTTGGTTTTTGTGATATTTAGGTAAATAATATATTTATAGCCACATACGTATGCATTTATCACTTAAATTAATAAATAAAATGTTTCCAACTTAGGAAAAGCAATGGCAAACTTTAGAACATTTTTTTTGTTAGAAAACTTCACATATTAATACAGACATGACTTTTCTCAGATGGAAGATAATATTGTTTAAAATTTCCGTCAAACGTTTTTTTCTTATATGGCTTAAGCTTTACCAAAACAAAAAAGGAGTTTTAATCTTTGTCGGCTTATTTCGCGGTACGGGGCTATTGTCAGTACGAAAAATATTTTTTGATGTTTATGTATGTAGGCCACATATTTCAATTTGTCACCATATATGGAAAATTCACATTTTTAGCTATATCTTGAAAACTGAGGTTGACGAATCAAAACTGATGCCAGATTTGAAATCGGGCGGACCCAATTTTCATGGAAATGTGGATGTCGCTTGGGGATATTTTTTCGTGTTGCTTTGTGTTTTATTTAGATAAGTTTTGCGACAACATCTTATAATCCATCTAAATAGGAAAATTTAAATGTCCATTGTATTGAAACCAGGGAATCAAACCGGAACCGGAACCGTATACCGAAAAGAACCGATTGAAACTCAGAACCGGAACCCGAACCGGAACCGATAATTTTAATTTTTCGTATACTGGTATCCGAGAACCGATATTGTTAGAACCGAAAAGAACCTAAACGTTGTATCGGTATGGTTTCGGTTCTGAACGCAACCACTAGACTGCGAAACAAGCAGTTAGATTTGGCGGATTTTCAAGCAAGTAATCTGAATTGTTGGCTTCAAATAAAAAAAGATTCTGACTTAACAAAACTTTTGTTCAGTGAAATAGAAAATCGCCAGACCAGTCTGTTTGAAAAGTATGCAATCCTATGTGGCCTTTTCTTAGACACTTTTATATACAATGTCAGGCTAACCTCTGAACAGAAAAGTACATGTGTAACTGCTTTTACTTATATAAATTTAAGAATTTTATCCACTTCTGTTCAATTGCAAATAAATGAGGAAAGCAGCTCTGACCCAACTACTTTGTCTAAACGTGGAGATGAAGTCGATTTATGTATGAATTTCTATAAAAAGAATTAGGACAATACAAAAACTTTAGTATTTTCACAAAACAGTTTAATGGCATCAATCAAGGTTTTCCTGAGCTCAAAACTTTTACAAAATAAAAATAATGTACTTAAATGGTGGTCAGAAAATTCGACAAATAAGCGTAGAACGATTATTTTCCGGTGTGAAGATTATTATGACTCCGCTAAGAAATCAGATGGACAGAAATACCTTGACCGCTATCATGCTCTTAGAAATAATCATTCTCTGTAACTAATTTATTTTTATTTTAAGTAACGTTAAGTTTGATGAAGACATTGTTAATCAAATATCATTTTAATCATCTTACGAATACAAACATGTGGAATTGTTTGGATTTAAGTTATAAAATGTCGTTTTTTTAAAAATTCAGGTACCGGAACCGAATACCGAAACAGTATTAGAACCAAAACAGAACCTTTTACCGAAACGTTAGTTTCGGTACGTACCGGAACCGGAACCGAAATTCGTTTCGGTTTGATTCCTTGATTGAAACAGAAAATATTCATAAGTGGAAAGCATGAACACGATACCATTGAAAACAAAAAAGGTTTTCACACTAAGACTAGTTTTTCGACCGATTGTTTCTATGGCCGCTGTATGCTATCGTCATCCGATTCGGATCAAACTTGACATAGTTGTGTGGTAGAGTACAGTATTGGGAGTTTGGAAGCGATAACATTGAAAACAAAAAGTTTATCGTACTAAGACTTTTTTCAGACCTATTGTGAGGCAGCTATACTATATTCTTGTCCAACTTTCATAAAACTGGGTGGAATTTTGTGAAAGCATAGAAAACTTATAAACACTAGGTTTGGAGACGTTTGTGTTAAAGACAGTTTTTCTCACAAAATCTAGTTTCTCGACCGATCGTTCCTATGACAGCTGTAAGCTATTGTCATCCGATCCGACCGGTTCTGACGAATACGCAGAGTGTTTGCACCAAAAGACGATATCTTTAAATCTGAGGTAGGAGAGAGCATAGACATGGCTATATCAACTCAGATCGTCATGCTAAGCAAGAATATATATACTTTATGTACCTCCTTCTATGCGTTGCAAACATCCGGACAATCATATTACACTTTGTCATTCTCAAAGTGAAGTTCTACGACTTTGTCATTCTATTAAAATCAGGGCTGCAAACCTTATAAAAATGGACAGAGGTTCACTCAGGGGTTCGAACCCGCGAAATTTTTGGGTTCGGTTTCATGGAGCGGATTCAGAAGGTCGCTGGACCTAGGTTCGGGTTCGCACCCGGTTTCAGGCTTCAGCAGGCTTTGCCTATCTTATGCACGTTGTGGGAGACCATCTCATGTCAGTATTGCTATAACCGTTTGGGAAACGCTCTGTATAAATTTATCATCAGTGTGTCTTCCAGCAATCCAGCTGAATAAATCAGCTATATGAGTAGAAAAAGTGCGATAGACTGATACTTGTGTTGCAGGAACAGCTAATACAACAATTTCTTTCCAATGATAGTTTTTCCAAAACTTTGGCCATATAAATTGCTTTTCAGCAGAAGATAAACATGGAAAAGTATCATTAATTCTTTTATTTACCATTCTTAAAGCTTTTACCTCTTATTTAGTTCCTTTTGAATATTATAAAATATAGCAAAATATTTAATTGGAAGCTGTTTTTATTCCAAGGCTTAAAAATTGTGAGAAATTGCAAACTTGACGTTTGAAAAATGTAACAGAACTTCTTTTTTGAACCCAACCCTTTTGAACTATTTTTTGCTCCGGCTCAGGTTCGGGTTCGGGAAGATAAAATTGTTCTGCTCCGGTTCAGGTTCGGTTCGGACTTCCCAAAACTTTCGGAGTCTCCGACTTCGGAGCGGTTCGAATCCGGACCGGTTGGCAGCCCTGATTGAAATATTCATTGAGAATTTCGTTCTGATATCGCATAATTAATGTTTTATGCAAGCAAATTCCAGCCTAGGCTTTAATTCGACGTGGTTAATAGTTGCATACGTCAACAGCCTCAATTCTCTGACCCACTGGCATTCCACTCAAGTTAGTACCGAATTGGCTCTCATACGGTGGTTGGTTTATTGACACGCCATCGGTGTGCGGTTTGTGGATAGATGGACAGGTGGTTGATTGAAATGCCTCCGGCAACGTGCAATGCACATAGTGCGTATGGTTAATGTGACATGACAAGGCATATTGCCCAGGAATCAACTAATTATCCTGTTAAACAGCAAAATAAGAACCCGGAAACTAGATACCACTCCAATTGAAGCTGGGAGCGTTTTCAATTATCCAGCGCTGTTCGATGGGCTTAATAATACGTTAAAAGTGTCAGATTAATTAATATGGGCTATCGAGAACCCGTTCGCCTGAGGCCTGTATTTGTGTAGTGGCTACTGTTTGGATTTACCTGCAGTTGGCACACAGTCATTGAATAGATGAAATGTTTGAATAATAAAATAATCAAGTTCATTTGGCAATCTTGAGTTAAGTATGGGTCTCCGCGCGAGGCATGCATCAAAATCGTAGATACAACTCTTCATTGTTGTAGTGATAACTGTGGATAACTTAAGCATTACCCAACATTGGTAATAGGAAGAACCAGTAAGAGCGCTTTAGTAGAGTGGCTGGACTCAAATTACCCCCGATTATACCTGTTACTCGTAGAGTTAAAAAGGTGTTCTAAAGTCGTACAAACGAATGTAACAGGCAGAAGGAATCATTTTCCACCATATAAAGTATAACGTTTGAACACCACCAACAGCCAAGTCCGTCCGTGTAGGAACACCTAGATCTCAGAGACTATAAGAGCTAGAGCAACGCATTTTTAAATGTAGACTCCTATTGTCTGCATGCAGAGAAAGTTTGTATAACAAATTTGGAACTCCCGCTTTCTCCTAAACCAGAGATGGGCATGCACACATATCGTCACACTTTTCACACGCATACAAGCACAAATTGCGTGCACAACAATCGTGTTCTATAAATAGCTTTCAATGCTTATAGCGTACGTGTGATTTTGTGCAGTCGGCTGCGGCAGAGCCCCAATGCACGTGTGCATAGGAACGTCGTGACGCGCCCATCTCTGGCCTAAACAATAAGAACCGTGGAAAAACTTCCACTATTTTTGCAGTAACGACCTGAAACATAAAACGTAATTTTATATTTGCCATATCTATAATCAATCAGATATTCATAAAGATCGGATAATAAATAGACGAGATTAAAAGTGTGCATACTTTTCGGAGTTGCCCTTTAGAAACATAAAAATGCTATTAAACATTTATTTCACTGAGTAACGGGTATATCGAAGTCAACCAGGGCCGACTTTAACTTACGCTTTCGTTGTGAAAGTTTTCATTCATTTGGTAGAAGAACGTTCACAAGCACATGAACGTATCCCTTCCGTACGCTGCACTAGCACATGGGTGTTGAACTCGGTACTTACTAGTAACCACAGGAAATCTCTAGAAGTTCTGTGGTATCAACGAATTTTTCGAGAGATTTACAAATCAACCGTCGGCAAAATCTCTAGAGATTTCTGTGGCACCCCCAATTTTTAATTAATTTAATTTTTAACATTTTATTTATATTTTTTCAATATTCAAACTTTTTTATCTGGCTGGCTTGAGGTCAGTGGCGAGTTACAATTCAATGTCATCAACACAAATCAACAGAGATTAATTACAACAACTTGGAATAGCAGTTGGTATGTCCGTACAACGATCGCTATTTCAAAGATAACCACATCTTATCATCAGCGGACTCTGTATTGCATATTCACATTCAAACAGCCACACAGTTGTCCATTATACAACAATCTATCGCCGAATACCGCATTGGGGACTCCAATGTGCTAAGAGTCGAGATCAGTTTTCAGCCTGGAATATTCAATATTACTATAATATTATCATTATTTAATTTTTATACTCTGTACCAAAGGTACATAGAGCATATTAAGTTTGTGCAAAAGTATGTAACAGGGAGAAGGAATCATTTCCGACCCTATAAAGTATATATATTCTTGATCAGCATCAACAGCCGAGTCGATATAGCCATGTCCGTCTGACCGTCTGTCCGTCCGTCTGTCCGTCCGTATGAACAAACAGATCTCAGAGATGGTAAGAGATAGAGGTTTGACATGTATGGGACAAATTCTTCTTATACTTGCAGGCAGATCAAGTTTATTTTCAATTTTTGCCACGCCCCCTCCCGCCCCCGCAATTTATGTATCTATTTGCCGAAAAAATGATAAAGATCGGATGAGCGGTTCTCAAGTTATGATGAAATAAGTGAATTACCCCCTGCCACCCCCTCTCACACACATTCACAACCAACGCACAATCTTAGAGAGAGAGAGAGGAGAGGGAGAGAGAGGGGGAGAGAGAGAAACTTTGAGATGAGCGCAGCAGCAGCTCTGCATTTATCTCCTACTCTAGGTACAGTGTATAAATATAGTCGGGCTTGACCGAGTTTCTCACTTGTTTATTTATAATTTTTCTTTATTATTATTATTAATTTTTTCATTATAATCTTCATTAAAGCGAGTTTTGTTATCCCAGTAGGACTTTTTGAAAACTCACTTTTTCTGAAGATGTATAGCTTTAGGCAGCAGTTTGTGAACTTTGGACCGTACATGGAAATATAATTCGAAAAAGAAAACAACGAATTGCTCTGCATTAAATAAAAATTAATTAATTATTTAGCATACCAAGTAGAGCTCCAAGACGCACTGCCTTGCACGCCATTCGCATTGTAGACCATCACTACTCATAGGTCAAGACGTCGCGTCGCTGTCGGCGATTTGCTGAAGCTTGTTGTAATTTTCTTGCATTTGAGCAGGGAGCCTTTACATTTTATACGTAGAGTAAAAAGGGTATACTAAAGTCGTGCAAATGTATGTAACAGGCAGAAGGAATCATTTCCGTCCTTATTAAGTATATATATTCCTGAAACAACAGCCGAGTCTATATAGACTTGTCCGTCTGTCCGTCCGTCCGTCCGTCTGTCCGTGACTGTTATGAGCAAAAAAGTGAACGAAGCAACCCCCGCCACCCCCCATCCCACCCTTTTACAACCAACATAGCACAATTTTAGAAAGAGAGAGAGAAAGAGAGAGAGAGGGAGAGAGAGAGAAAGAGAGAGTAACGGGTATTTTAAAGTCGAGCACCGCCAACTTTAACTTACGCTCTCGTTTTTGCAGTTTACGTAGATGCCCCTTTATTGTCTTCAGTTATAGTAATTACAATAGATTTTTAAATCGCATTCCACTTACGACACTCAGGGCTTACAAATTTATATTTTTCGCCAAAAGACGCGTTCGCCTTAGCAGCGTCCACAATAAAAAAGTAGCAAAGTAGGAAGAACATTAAAGACCTACCTGCAAATTTAGTGTAACGAGCACGCACAGACGATGTTAAAAACAAGCGTAAAAACAAAAATAACGTCCGTCCGTTTGTTTTTCAAAGCAACAAATAATGCCAATGACCAAAAGCAAGAATAATTAAATAAATAAAAATTTATTCTCAGACCGATCGTGTGTGTGTGCAAAGTTTGTTCGGCAGGCACATGTAAAATCGAAGATACCAATTGTTGGATTTCAATATGGAAAATGAGGCTATGTTTTGATGAAAAAATTCTGCTGACAAAACAAATCTCAGGAAATGCTAGTCCTTAATATATAGTCCTTTCTCTCTTTTAATTTACCAAATTTTCAGTTTGTCGATATCATCGCGATTCAAAAGTAATAAAAACGAGAAAAGCAAAGCTAATTTCGTCTGTACCGAAGTTTTGATACACTTGAAATAGCTTGTCTCAACGGTTAGCGACTTTAACCAAACTTCGCAGATCAGCTTAAAAACATTACATATTACCCATGACCGTGTTTGAGAGCGATAATATTGAGAACAAACCAGTTTTCTCACAAAAACCCATTTTCAGAACGAACATTTGTATGGCAGCTACAAGAAGTAGTCATCCGATCCGGTCGGTTCCGACATATTAGCAGCGTGCAGTAAAAAGAAGACTCTGTGCAAAGTTTCCAGCTCGAAAGCTACAAAACTTAGGGACTAGTTCGCGTAAGAAACAGACAGACGGACAGACGGACGGACAGACGGACGGACAAAGCTTAATCGACTCAGCTCGTCATGCTGATCAAGAATATATATACTTTATGTGGTCGGAGATGATTCCTTCTACACACAATAAAAAAAACGTTGGTAAATGTAACATTTTTCATTGGTAAATTCGCAATTTACGTCTTTGATTTTCGCCCAGTTTTCCATTTAATAACAAAATGTCTGCACTTTTGATTTTTGTGTATAAAAACTCTAAAAATTATTGAGCTTATTTATTAGTGAATGGAATTCAGATGTGTGCTTATGAAATCAATTTGCACTACTTACCTGCTTCGCTATAATTCTCAAGATCTAATTCTACATCTCGAACCATATAAGATACGAAATTTGCGAAGAAAAATCAGAAAGTGTTGGCATTTTGAAATCAAAGGGCTAATTTGTTAATTTCAAATGATTTTTCCTTGATTATACGTTGAAATTGGTAAAATCAATAAGAAAAATCAAAAGGCAACAATTTTTCGTCGAACCGAAGTTTTGTTACACAATGTTTTACGGTTAGAGCGTTGACCAAACTTCTGCGCAAAAATTATAATATACCATGTTTGAGAGCTCTAATTTTGAAACAGTTCTTCTTTAAAATTGATTGAAGAACATGTATGTGTGCTTAAAATGTTTGCATACTTACCTGCTTGTAATTCTCAAGATCTAATTCTACACTCGAACCATATAAATACAAAATTTGCAAGAAAAAATCTCGAAGAAATTTTGGCATTTTGAAATCAAAGGGTTAATATTGTTAATTATTAAATGATTTTTGCCTTGATTATACGTTGAAATTGGTAAAATCAACAAAAAAAAATCATTAAAACAATATTTTGTAGTCAAAAACGAAAAGTGTTACATTTACAACTTCTTTTTGTACTCAAAAAAATATATTCTTGAAGACTGAACCTTGTTCTACATTTAGAATGATAAAACAGTTCTTTCGCTTTTCTTGAACACGCTCGTTTAGAATCCAATCTTCTCGATTTTTTTTCAACCGTGCACATTTTGAAAACGGTATGAATGCCTAATTAAAAGGCATTTTACAACTTGGACAAATTTTTGGAAACTGGTTCGGAAAGAATTACTTCTTACTCTAAATGAGAATGATCAGTCTTAAAGCTTAAGAAAATGGTCTTATTTCCATTCCCAAATGTAAGCAAATCTATAAGGAACGAGTACGTCTGAGTACTAGCTTCAAGTCTCTCATACTTAAAATAATAAAATATTAATCAGAGAAAAAACCAAGCCGATCGTGCTTGAAATCAAGCAGTTTTGATATCAAAAGTACGGTAGGACGGAATATTCATGGATAAAAGCCTAAAATACTGAAATCAAGCACGAATTTCTGAGACGTTCAAAGTCAAAAATAATTGTCTTCTCCTATGCAAGCAGATTTCCTCCTAAATAATCAAGAAGAAAAAATTTTAACTGAAGCCGATTTCTGTCTCGCCGATTCGTGCTAGATTTCTCTGGGTGTAATATCTACTCCATATCACAAGCTATCAATAGTAAAATTGGAGGATTCAAAAACGAAATTTTAGAATTTTATTGTGCAGATAATGTATACTGGGACAAATAGAAATTTGTTTGGCATTAATTCGAGTTTTTATGGAAACAAAGCCAGGTTTGAATCGAATATTCTAAAAGATTATGATTATTTTTTCAATTAGTGGAGCCCAAAAAAAGGATTAATTTTTCACACGACAAGACTGATTTGCATAGTTTTTCGTCGAGCTGAGGATTGCAACACGCATGGTTATTATTTTCCTTCTATAATCAGGTTTTCCGGCTTTTATTTACATTCTATTAACATGGGGTTATAAATTCACACGTTTTACTATTCACATGATTAAGTCGGGTTTGTTCTGTCCATTATAAACAGCATCTGTTTTCGTTTGACTCTCTTACCCCGCTTATATGTAAAGAAATTCAGACACAGTGAATTGTAATATGGCTGCTCTAGTACAAGGTCTGCGACTAACGTTATTATGGATGGTCCTATTCATGTGTTAAGTAACAAACTGGAAGTTCAAAAGCGTTAGGAGTTAACGACCTTTATACATTTTGCGTAATGATCGGAAAATAGCTAATCCTGCTGCTATCGATTCTTTGACTTAAAAAACACTTTCGTAATAAATTAAAGTCCCGGATTCCTGGTAATTGACTTAAGGCCTATTTTCAGAACAAATAAAATTTTTTGTCACGAAATTGCCAGTTGTTTATGTTAAGTGGGGTTGTAAGCTTTAGTGGGACCACAATGACTTAAAGCACACTACAAAATTCAGAAAACGGCGGCAGAATTGTAGGGTCGCACTGATTCGTCAGCCGCTTGAATTCAAAATGTGTTTATCAAATTACAGTTTCAAAAATTTTAAAATCAGCTTACAGCTTTCAAAGTCACATGATGTACTACCACGGGTGTGCGCAACTTCGTGATCCTTGGTAGACAAAGTCTTAAAGCACTTAAATTATAAAATTTAAAAACTAATGAAAAAGAGAGCTATTTTATGTGCTAATATATTTTTTATTTTTTGTACTTCTTTGCTGCAAGTTATTTACTAACAATTTAGTTCAGCAAATCGGCTGTGCTTGCAATCCAAACAAGCAAACGAAGTGGCAACGCTGTGATTATTTAGCTTCTCTTCTGCTATAGTTCATGACATGAGCCATGATCTGTATGATCTGTTTGAAATGATTCAGCTCAGATCAGCTCAACAAAGCAACTAGATCAATCATGCTCAAAAACAATGTCAAAAACATAAGGTCGAGTTCGCCTATTCTAGGCAGTGGAAAATGGTCGAAATTTTCAATTGATTGTAAATTTGGGAGTAGAGAAGTTTGGTAATAACATCATACAGATTGGACCCAAGTTTGAGTTCAATGTTTTGAAAATAATTGTTGTGCAGAAAAACCTATAAGCCGCCCCTTCTCAATAGACTCCATGAAAGTTAAGCCATAGACAGGTACAACTTATTATACTCTGTATCAAAGGAACAGAGAGTATTTTAAGTTTGGGCAAAGTAATGTAACAGGTAGAAGAAATCATTTCTGATCCTATAAAGTATACATATAAAAAATGGTAAAGATCGGATTAACTATACCCAAGTTACCAGATTTCCAAATGGTCACATTAGTGGCGCCATCTATTGGTCAGTTCAAAACAATTAGTGACGCCGTCTATGATAAACGATACTGAAGTTATGTCCAAAAGAGAGTTCGCTGCCTCGGCTTGACCGACTTTCTTACCTTGTATACGACTATTGAGCGGGAGAAAACTTAAAATAGACACTGGAAAGCGGTTTTAAAGATGCAAAGGTGGTTACTGTCCAGAACAACGGGTAAAACTTCGGATGAAGAACGGGTTACGTTTAACGTTTTTTAAATAGTCGGATAACTAATAATATAATTGTAAATTGGCGGCATATACGAACTGTGAGACGGAATTTACTGAAGATGTGGCAAAATGTTGCAGACCCATTTCTTTTTCTTCGCAGCCTCTGCTGTAAATTCTTGCCAATCGTGTATGATTTGCTTGAGGAAGCTACATCTTTTTGGCAATGTCTTGTCCTTGCAGCAACTAGCAATTTTTTCAATGGATATTTTTTCGGCCGGTTGTTTTCTGATTTGTCTTTATCTAAGGAACCACATGAGCTTTATCTGCTTGAAGCTTGATCTGTTTGGAGTCATCATTAATAGGGGCTGATTAACTCGAATCAACAAAATTTCAGACTTGATTTACTTGAAAGGGACTATGAATCATGCATGGGCACAATGACAGAAAAATATCAATCTAAAACTTAGATAATAGCCTTAAAACCGAGACAAAGCGGTGTCAGAATTCGACAGAGGAGAGATTTGAACGCAAGGTTATATTCTCAATGAAGGGGCGCATGGGATGCCGCCCTCAACAATCATTCAACAATCTTAGACTTAGATCGCAAGATAAAACAATCTTATTTTTTATACCCGTTACTCGTAGAGTAAAAAGTGTATACTAAAGTCGTGCATATGTATGTAACAGGCAGAAGGAATCATTTGCGACCATATAAAGTATATATATTCTTGATCAGCATCAACAGCCGAGTCGATATAGACTTGTCCGTCCGTCCGTCCGTCCGTCCGTCCGTCTGTATGAACACCTAGATCTCAGAGATGGTAAGAGATAGAGGTTTGACATGTATGGGACAAATGCTTCATTGATCTGCACGCAGATCAAGTTTGTTTCAAATTTTGGCCACGCCCCCTCCCGCCCCTGCAGTTTTAAAGATAGACGATTCGTACCTTTTAGAGATAGTTGGTAATTAGCAAAATGAATCGATTTGCCAAAATGATAAAGATCGGATGAACGGTTCTCCAGTTATGAGCAAAAAAGTGATCCAAGCCCCCCCGCTACCACCCCACCCACCCTAAAAAATGTTGCATACTTTTCGGATGGTCACACTAAGGAACGCAGGAACACTGTTAAACATGTTTTTTCATGAGTAACGGGTATATCAAAGTCGGTTAGAGCCGACTTTAACTTACGCTCTCGTTTCTTTCTAAAAATCTTATAAAAATGTTAATTATTAAATCCGCAGCTACTGGGACTTGAACTCAGTATGTCGGGGCACTGAACACACGGCAAGACCTCTTGGCTTACTGCGCCATCGGCCGTCACTTCTTAAGTACCACCAGTAACAGTATAAGAACTCAGTTGACAGAAATCTCAACTCAGCTGGCTGAACCCTCTCTGGTGGTACGTAAGAAGACCGATGGCTCAGTGAGCTAAGCGGCCAAGACAAAAGCATCCACTAGGAGTCTTAGAACGGCAGCAGGCAATGGAGTCCCCAATGATACAGGCCCCAAATTTGGGGTCAAATGAAATAACACCCCAATTTCAAAAATGAAATAGCACCCCAATTTTTGTAAATATTTTTAAGCTTGGATTTTTAGTAAGAAATAGTGAAAATTTTATACAAAAAAATCGCGCGATTGTTTTGTTTCTAATTTTCGCCTGCGGCGCTAAGATTGATACTTTTTTTATTATAAATATTTCTATATTTATTTTTTTATTTTATTATAAATTAAATTTAAGCTTGTATAACATTTTCTGTTCTTTTACGTAAATCAAACTTCCAGTCTACTCAGAGACTAACAATTTTTTTGCGCTCCATAATTTTAACTTTCATTTTTATGTCTTCTTCGCACAATGCAAAACCGTAATCTGATGAACATACTCTAAAGCTTATCGCTGAACTATTTTTAAAACTTTACTTTTCACACCAGTACAAAAATTCTTCGCATCAAATACTTAGCCTAAGAACACCTGCAGATAGGAAAATTAAGCGTTTTTAAAATTTTTGGATTTTTTCATATTTTATCAAAAATAAGAAAATGAAATAAGATCCCAAAAAATCATATTAAAAATTTACGTTTTTTTTTTGTTTCTCATATAAATTTTTGGAATAATTTTTGTTTTGGTGCCTTATTTCATTGTGGCCTTATTTCGCAGAGCCTCTTAGAACGACGAGGTCGTGGTTCGAGTCCCAGGAGGTGTGGTCGGTTGCATTGCAGCCGAAAACTGTATTTGTTTTTAACAAAATTAATATAAATATATTTAACTTCCAATGTTTTTCAATCTTGTTCTCAAGGGATAACAATATTTTTAAAAAAGAGGTTTTCAATCTAGAATTTGTATTGATTTTCATTTCTCAGTGCACGCTTCTTCTCCATCAGCCTCTCTCCAGCCAAACCAGTTTTCGACTCAACTCTATTAGGGTAACCCATGGTCGGTGCTTTTCCCGTTGTCTTTCCACTTGTTCGTTTTTCATTTGCATGCAAAATTCAAACATCAGCATAAAAATGCAATTTTTATTGCGCAACATTTCTCAATGCCCGCTGCAAATATTTTCGCGGGCTTTATTATATTTTGTTGTTCTACTCGTCTGACTATTGTTGTTTGTTTTGGTCTTTTTGTTCGGCTTGTTGCTGCTGCTCATATTTATTTTCACTTCTTTTCCTTGTTTTATTTTTCACGTTGTTATTTTGGCCCTGCAGCATGCACACCGTTTGGTGGGTGGCTGTAAGGGGCGTGGCTTTTATTATGAGCTGCACTTTATGAAACTGCAGTTGCCAGCCCGCTGTCGTTAGAGTTGCCCCGCAGAGCGGGATGGGAGCGACGGCTTTTGGAGTACATTGCAAATATTTTATTATTGCACAATTTTGCCAACTTATCCCGCTCGCATATGAATGAAGGTGGGCGACAGCGGGAGGGGCAGCTCTTGTTCCCCGCCGCAAGGCCGCAGGAAGGATGCAGGCAAGCTAAAATAATATTTCGTTGCTGTTGCTGTTGTTTTTTGTGTTTGTGTGTTTGTTTATTTTTGTTTGTCGGTTCGTTTAGTTGAAATTACGTTTTGTATGCCACTGAATTTCATAGCAGCGGCAACTACTTACAACAACACCAACAACGAGAGCCGAGAAACTTGCTTCGGTTTGTTATTATTCTTAGGTTCACTCCCGGCAAATTTGCCGTGTGCCGCCTTGCCCCACTCCGCAGCCCCGGCTCCTGGTATTGCCGCTGCTGGTTCGGACACCACTCGGCGCCACTCCGCTCCGCTTATGCTCCTTGACTGTTGCCACTGTATTCCGTTTCGCCCGCCCACCGGCCGACTGTGTTTTGGTTTAACTTTTTTTCGTGCTGTTTTTCCAACATTTTAACTTCCGCTCAATTTACCTTTAGGCCAAGTAATTTAAAAGCTGACGTGTTTGTACAACTACAATTTCGACTCATGTTGCCGTTGTTTTTCTTGCTGCTGCTGCTGTTGGCATTGCCTGTGTAGAGCACTTCCTGGTGTGGATTTTTGCTAGGTTTGGCTCTTGTTCTGGTTCTTGGTTTTTCGGCTCTAGGATTTCATTTCGTCTTTCCTTTTCGTTTTGGCCAAATATTAAAAATGGACGAAAAAAGTTCTGCTGCTTTGGCATATAAGTATTTTGTTTATTTGCCCTCCGTTTGACTTGATGGAGCGACAACGGTCTAAAAGCACAAACATCCAAAAGCTGTTAAGACTGTTTGCCCTGGCTAATAGACGGCAAAGCGGTGAAAGCCAGCCAAAGGTAAATATTAATTAAAGTCGATAGTAAATGGCCGAAAAACGTTTGCGTTCGTCCTGCTGCCGCTGTTTAACATGTGAGCACGCAATTTCCTTGATTGGCAACGCAGCGCAGCGGCCGACAATGAAGTTGAATGATTGAAAGCGCGGCACTAAGCTGTCGGGGCGGGGTGTGGGAGGAATATGCATACCGAACCAAAAATTGTAGCATACTTTTTCGGTGCCGCAGTGCATTAAACGCGCTCTGTCGCGCGTGTGTGTGCGAGAGGGAAAGCATTGTTTGTGCGAACTCTGAGGCCGGGATCCCCGCCCCGCCTCCGGCTGCCTGCCAGGCAAACCAACGAGTCTGTTAACGAAGCCGCAGGCTGGAACCGGAGCTGGAGCCAGAGCCAGAGCCAGAGCCAGGGCAGCTTCTGCTGCTGCATTTAGTGAAGTATTGTTTCTGCTAGATTAATCCGGTTTTAATTAAATATACACGCTGCCAGCACAAAACCAACATGGATGTCGACTCCGGCAAGCGCAAAAAAAGCCAAAGAAACGAGATGCGGGCCAGGCCTCTTGGCGGGCTCTTTCGACATCTGACGTCATGCAAATGTGTGAGCTGGCTCCACACGAAATGACAAAGTGACTTGACTGACTAACTGACTGACTGCTGGAGTGCAGCGCCAGCAGCATTCGACCTCGGTTTATTTATTTATATTTTCATTTTTCCCCTGTTCGGGCTGCTGATGCTTGTTTTTCCTCTCGAGCAGTTGATGTTTTAAGAAAAATGTGTTTCCTCACGCAGTCGCTTCGCCTGAGTAAATGCAACAGACGAACCCCCCCGCCCCCGCGTGTTTGTATTTTCTGTAGTAAATTAAAAATCCTGTGGTATATTTTTAAGTGCTCTACACAACAACAGCTCAGCCAGGTTCCTTCGCTGCAGTCCCGGCATTTGTTCCGCATTCAGATGGCTGCGCTGTCACGGGCAACCGAATTCTGCAGCATAGCTGCTGGCTTAAGAATGTTATGAGTTTTTAAGTTAATGAGCTGAAACTTATTTAGCGTCAAGCGAGCGCTTTGTGCTTGGTGTTGCTTTAAAATGAGAGCCGTGCACTCGAGAAGATGATGCCGACCAGCTTGTGGGTAGCCCAGAAGGTTCTTATATTAAGTGGGATTTCGTTGGCGTGGATCGGAATACTGATAGTATCAAAAGTACTTGATTTGGTCCTTGCACCAGCTTTGCATCAATTAGTGAGAATTTTTGAAATTTAATCCCCTTAGAGCTATCTGTGACATAAACTAACAAATAACAGAGAGAAGAAGAGGGCCATAGTGAAACAAGTAGCTCTTCTGTTAAGAGGGTCTATTAAAAGAAAAGGTAGGAATAGCTCAAAAGAATACAAACGAAATTGCGCGTAGAGTTAAAGGGGTATGCTCAGTTTTGTAGATAGACAGTTTTTATCATCTATACATTTTGAAGTCGCCGTTTTGAATTAACAAAAAGCAATTTGAGTTCTACTACTAAAAATATAAGTAGTTAAAATAGTAGTAAATAGTCTACGTAGCCGCAAACAAAGCCATTCCGAGACCTTCTTAGGAAGTTCTCTCCCTAAGTAGGTAGCATTCTTTGAAGGTGAGCTTTCGCTCTTGGACTCAGATCATGCCATAACGCAGTTATTTGCTGGCGCCAACCACGCACTGGTTATGTCGAGCTGCAAGCAGAAAAGAGACCATACGCATGCGTAAGCTTTTCCTGAAAGCATGCATTGCGTGGATGGGTTAATTAACCCTGCCTTTTCAGGCGAGGAACCAAAAAAAAGGCGGGGCCACATCTAGACTTTAGGGCGGCTGCGGAAGCATTGGTATGCCGGCCTTGGTCAGGTAGCTGGTCACAAGAAGTCACTTTTCAAGTTTACTTTTGGGACCAATTTCGCGCACACCTTGCGCATGTTCAAACGCTCCGAGCTTTTTTAATTTCAGCTTTTGGTAAGTTTAATATCTGTGCCATTAAACGAATACTTAGTCGACGGTCAGAGTTCAAAACTTTGCGCACACGAGTCACATAGTAGGTGTTTGTCAAAGTCGAAAGGTCTTCCAGCACGGTATTCATCGGCGACCTCTGCCCGGCCCTCCAAAAAGGCCTGGTGCCACCGAAACACACCACTTCTTGCTAAAGAAACATCTGGGTAAGCCTGCTTGATCATATCAAACGTCTCTGACGCAATTTAATGGCTTACCTCTAGCCGGCTTGCACCACTGACAGAAACAAGTCGAGTGAAATATGCCTGTCCTGAGTCTGCAGATGCTCGGAGACAACTGACCAGCCGCTCGTTCGTTAGCTAGGAACGCCCTCTACCGAATCCAGTCGGTGAGCGCACGCTCCGAAGTACAGTCGCGGCGGAAGAAAATCAGTCTTATTACTTTCACACACTGACAACCATGCTTTCTTGGTCTTTCTGCTAATCGTCATTATACCAAAACCTATTGATAGCAGTACTTTTAAAACTGTGTTTGGTTATACTCAATAGAATCGAGTGAAGTTTGGTTTTCTTTAAGAAAATTCGGAAAAAATTAAGTTATTTTTTTTTAAATCTACAAAATAAAAAAATTGCCGGGAAAATTTCAAGCGATCAAGCGATTTGATCGCGACCGTACTCACTGTTGATTTTAACTTTATTGACGAAAAAATGGGTTTAAAGATTGTATAAAATACAGACACCTTAATAAAAAGCGGACCAGTTTGGGAACCCCTGAAAGCAAAGTTCTCGCTGCAACCTCGGTTCGCTTGAACATAAAAGATAAGTTTCGATATCTTAATACTTATTTTTATACTCTGTATACTATATAAAAATATATATTCTTGAACAGCATCAACATCCGAGTCGATATAGCTACGACCGTCTTATAGATGGTAACTCGGCTATTTATTATCCGACCATTGTGAAAATAGAAGAGATGATACATATTGGGTATGTAAATGAAAGTTTTACATTTGAAATCGATATCTTTTAAAAGGATCTAGCCCGATAAGGGAAGGGGTGCGGCCTAAAGTCTGGGTTTTTTAAATTTCCCTTATGGTAGGATAGATTACTTCAAAACAAACTGATCTGGCCCAATGTTGGGTCATTTTGATGCCATGTCCTTGAGATATTCTAAAAAAGTCCTTTTTTATAACCTTTTGTTTTTGAAAAAGTTATCACTCGGGAAACAGAGAAGCTAGAGACACGAAAAAAATTGCTTGTGATAGAAAATTGATCAAAGTTTTCGAAATTGGAAAATTGGTGACATTCACTGAAAACATGTTTTGTTATAATTAAAAGAAAATTTTTTTTAAAGCAAATTACCTAAAAGTTTGAAAAAAAAATCAAAAATACTCTTCGTAAAGAAAAACGAGAGCGTAAGTTAAAGTCGGCTCTAACTGACTTCGATATAACCGTTACTCATGAAAAAACATGTTTAACAGTGTTCCCGCGTTCCTTAGTGTGACCATCCAAAAAGTATGCAACATTTTTTTAGGGTGGTAGCGGGGAGGGCTTGGTTCACTTTTTTGCTTATAACTTGAGAACCGTTTATCCGATCTTTATCATTTCTTCGGCAAACCGATTAATTTTGGGCGTGGCCAAAATTTGAAACAAACTTGATCTGCGTGCAGATAAAAGAAGCATTTGTCCCATACATGTCAAACCTCTATCTCTTACCATCTCTGAGATCTAGGTGTTCATACAGACGAACGGACGGACAGACGGACATGGCTATATCGACTCGGCTGTTGATGCTGAGCAAAAACGTATACTACTTCTGGCTGTTACATATATTTGCACAAACTTAATGTACTCTATGTACTTATGGGTGTAAAAATACGTATGTGGGCAGCAGTGCATTTCTATTGCTGTAGTAAACATGATGGAGAAAAGTTTTCTTCTAGCAAGATAACTTAACCTTCAATGCTTAAATCAAAAAATTTTTATGTACACTTAAAAAACAACTCTCCCTAAAAAGTTCTATTTTCGCCCTACTATTTTGAAAATCGCCCTAAAAAAGGTCCAAAGGCGAGTCGCCTTATATTTAAGAAAATGCATTTCTAAAAAATATAAATTGTGTTCTAGATTTCAGGGTAATTTTTCTAATAAACCCTTAGACAATTTCAGCTGTTATGTCGATTTAAAATTCCCAAGCGATTATGGCAGCGCTGGCATGAGAAGGAAGCAGCCGGCAATAAAACTAAAAAAAAAAAAATGTAGAAAGAGGAGGACGACCAACCGTGTTGGTTGTTGTTGGATCACCCCCTCTCTTCTAACTTCATCCAATCACAACCTCCTAAATTTAATTTGGAAATAAGCATTAACAATTATTTTTTTTTACTTACTCTTTACTGGGACTTTAACTCGGGACCACTCACAAACAAATACTGAACACACACGGACGACGTCTTAGCCCACTCGACTATTAGCCTTAAACAAGACGTTGCGTCATAACCGTAGTTAAGAAAGTACGCAGTTGGTCTAGTTGACATGGTGTTCGCTTAGCAAACGTGGAGGCCTGGGATCAAGTCCCAGTAGGAGCAAACTTTTTCTTCTTATTTTTATCTTTTTTTTTAATGTTCGTTTTTTTAAGTTTTTTTTTTAAATTTTGTTTAGCAATACCTTGCGTTATAATCGTACCTATAAATTTGTGTGCCGTATTTGGCGCTTAACAACTCACTTTTGTCACTCAATCAGTAGCAAGGGTCGTGGTCGAGTGGATAAGACATTAACTTAGAAAATGTCGGGGACTGGACTCAAGTCCCCGTAGGACCATACTAATTTGTCTTATTCAATGGTTCTTTTTTTATGTTTATATTTATATTTGAGGTGTTTTTAACATTGACTATATTTTATACAATCCTTTAATACAGCGGTGGGCAGCAGAAATAACGGAAAGGGTACAACAACATTTTTGTTTTTGTAATTTGCATTCGATTAAAGCGATGCAGCGTGTTTTTGTTGTAATACCAATTGCGTCGTGGAATAAGGTAAATAACGGGCCGGGTTGCGCGGGTAAGAAGGGCTATGAGGCTGCCCACCGCTGCTTTAATCGATTACATGGTGTAACGTATGTCAAGACAAAACAAAAACTTGCTCAATACATCTACATTCTTCAGGCATTGCGAATGGACATTAGTGTGCGTAAACGAATGCCATCACATGGACGGCTTCGTCAATTTATCAAACATTTTAGGAAAGGTGGTGGATTTAGAAAAACTTTATTAAAATTAGGGTTTATTTTCTTAATTTTAGGGCAAAGTACCCTAAATTTGTAACAAATATTTTTTTAAATCAAAGGCGAAATTACTCCAAAAATTAGAAAAAAGGCAAATTCACTAAAATTTAAAAAAATATTTTTTTCTTAAATATAGAAATTTTTTTCTAAATTTAAGGGCGATTTCGATTATAGGGCGGTTTTCTTAAATATAGAAAAATAATTTTCTGAGTGTATAAAATCAAAACTTTTTTAAGTGAAATTTTTTTCTTTTCTCTGGAAACGTTCAAGGGTGGGCGCAAATCGTCTCCAGAATCAAACATAAGCAAAGAGCAAGAAAGCAATATCTAATAGTACCATGTCTTTCGACGCTCTTTTGAAGCTGCGCAGCAAAACCTTCTTTAAGAACGATTCACAAACTTTGTTTTGCTACATTGCGACATACTTGCTAGCCACTTAGGTGACACTTGGCGCCTTGTCCCATGATAACATGGAGCTAATCAGCGCTCCACTTGAGCTCGTTCTCAACTAGGAGTCGTCTTCACCATTCGCTAACTTGGTCCCACAGTTTGGAGTGCTAAATCAAAACGCACAAAACTTAAACAGACTTTTGCACGTAGGGTGCACCATAATCGGCTGGCGTCAAACAATTTTCACATTTTGTTGTTTGTTTGTTTGTTTTCATTTTCATTTGCTCGTTTCATACGCTGCAATTGGCGCCCTCGGAGAATGCTGCACTGGCATGCGATTTTGCTCCATTAAATACGACGCGTACTTAACGATATAAGTAAACCTCGTTACGAGTGCGGCGGGACCTCTCTTTGCCATGACAACTGCAGAAGTGTGTGTAAACATGTACGCATAAGCCGCACAGTGCGAGGGCGAGGGCGTGGCTCACAAAAGTGTCCATTAAATTTTGTCATCAATTTTCACCAGCCGCTTGCTGACATTACTTTTGCTGTTTGGCATTTCCTTCTCATTATTGCATTTATTTACCTTGGTTTAAAAATTAAGCACTGAATGGAGAAGTGGGTTCTCATCTTTTATTAAGAGTTTTCCTTCGAAGTTCATTTCATCAACCCGTCTTTCAGTGTTTTTCGCAAGTGCAGTGTGTATTGCAGAACTGGTACAAGTCGAGAAACAATCTGGGGAATTTATTTGCTCCTGTGTAAATGGTTAGACTTACACGCACAACATGCCTGCCTAGATACAAAGCATAACACAGATTTGTATGTTCAATTCAATTGCACACATCGAACCCTGGATTGCTTATCGTTGGTTTTTTGTGGGCGTTTTTGTGTGGTTAATAAACGCAACATTTACAAACATTTTTGTTATAAATCTCGTTTATTAGTTCAGTTTGCTGTTTGAATAATCGAAGCATTGAGCTGTAATTGAAATCAAATGCATAAATATATGAAACTTGCAACTTTATGCACAATAAATACACTCCTGGCCAAACGAATAGCACATCAAAAATTGAAAATGTTGTTCATGTGTCTAAAAGAGTTCATTTTATATTATAAAATTTATAAACACTAAGGGAAATATGCTCTGAAATTGTAATATATACACTTTGAATTAGCGTTAAATATGGAATTCGTAAATATAAAGTGTGTACACCTTAGTAGCCTATTTCCACGAAAGAAATGAAACTGAATTTCTTGAAATGACAATCATTTTGCCTTTCATTTCTGTCATTTCTTGAAAATTTGGCTTCCAATAGAATGACGCGCTGAATCGATATAGCCATGTCCGTCTGTCCGTCCGTCTGTTTCTATGCTCCTTCGTCAGTTTTAAAGCAATCTTAACTAAACCGGCCGGATCGGATAAGTAAAGCCTATAGATGCCACAAGAACGATCGGTCTCAAAAATATCTTTAGTGAGAAGCATATATCATCCTCCAAGGGTCCGAAGTTTGACGAGCCGAAGTTTGCTTCCCTCTATTTTTATTTTAATTAAAATTTTATAGCCAATGTTTTGCGCTGAATCAAGAACAGGAATCCCATTGCAGCCCCTGCCAGTAGGGCTCTGAAAACAACGATTTATATTAAATTGTATTTGAAAATGTTTACTGACTCTGCTGGGATTCGAACTCGGGCTCCTTGTTTTGAACACAATTGGAATGCCTTCTCTCTCTAGCGGTTGCACTATTGTACGCGCTGGTGACAAAGCGTCTACTATATAACTTGAATTGAATTGACTTTACAATTTGCATAACAACATGAGAACAGTTGTAATTCCCAAGTTCGAACTCCCAAGATATGTAGTTCTTATAACATTGCGCAAAAAAAATTTTGTAATTAAATATGTTGTTAGTTCAATCAAAGAGCAAATTAGTTCATTTGAATACAAAATTGGCATAGTAAAATTAAATATGTTCGTACTAGTTTTTACTGCGATTTTTCCCCGAGTGTACTTCTAAAGTATAGTTTTAGACCAGAGCTTCCCAGAGCCAGCTTACGGCGGAACAGACTCCAACACATTTGATGTTAATCACTTATCAAAACACAGCTGCTTGTTTTCACAACGAAACCTTTCCAGCGGCGCAGAGCTCAACGTGCTCTGTCGAAAATATTCATTACGCCTGTCGAAAAAGTAATGAACTGCACTCGCAGCTTTTCGCTAGAGAGATAGTAATCGAAAACAAACAGACTGCGAACACTCTGCATTACAATTTTAACAAGTGAGAAAGTCGGTCAAGCCCGACTATAATATACTCTGTACCTCTCTCTCTCTCTCTCTCTCACTCTCTCTCTCTCTTTCTCTCTCTCGAAGATTGTGCGGCGTTGGTTGTGAAAGGGTGGGTGGTGGGTGGCGGGGGGTGGCGGGGAGTGATATACTCATTTGCTCATAACTCGAGAACCGCTCATCCGATCTTTATCATTTCTTCAGCAAATCGATACATTTTGCTAATGACTAACTAACTCTAGAAGGTACAAATCATCTATCTACAAATCTGTGGGATCTATTCCAAATTTCGGGGGCGGGAGGGAGCGTGGCAAAAATTGAAAATAAACTTGATCTGCCTGCAAGTATAAGAAGCATTTGTCCCATACATGTCAAACCTCTATCTCTTACTGAGATCTGTTTGTTCATACGGACGGACAGACGGACAGACAAGGCTAAATCGACTCGGCTGATGATGCTGATCAAGAATATATGGTCGGAAATGATTCCTTCTGCCTGTTACATACATTTGCACGGCTTTAGTATACCCTTTTTACTCTACGAGTAACGGGTATAAAAAACCTGAGACCAAAGTTGTAGATCTTAAAATTCTCTAAAACAAAATGCTCTTGATTATTTTTTCCTAAGAGTTGCCATTCTTGAGATATCGCGATTCTAAAAGTCACATTATACATGATATGCACACATTTCCACGCCACCTGTGAGGTAGTGTACTCGGCGCGTTTTTTTTTTCGTGGTTTCCCCTGTAGGCTTACTCCATTAACTGTCATGTCATTTTTAGGATAATTGAAGGGAACAACACCCGTCAACATCGTCATCTGCTATTCAACACTTGTATCGAGTATACCATCAAGTTCAAACATGGCTAGGCAATCAACTGAACCCAGAAGACTGGGGTTGGAAATTAATAGATAATACTCTGAAACCGATTCGAACTTTACTCCCACCTGCACCACAAATGAGCTCTGCACTCTTAGGCCTTGAGAACTCATGATTTAGACCTCTATGAACATTTTCAACGATTTTCAGTTCTTTATCGACATTTTCAACAACAAAGGGCTGAAAATCTGTAAACCGGAATATATCTAAACAAGTGAGCGTTTTATTGAACTGTATTGCTTGGTCCAATTAAATAAATCCATAACAAACAGGGTGGCTGAAATATTGTATTAAAAGTACGGCTCAAACCAAATTAAAAAAACATAGTTCTTATTCATTTAAAATGTACAAATATACAAAAGTAAAAAATTTAACTGAAATACTAAACCCGTATTCCCGTATTCCATCATTAAAACGAGAGCGTAAGTTAAAGTCGGCTCTAACCGACTTCGATATACCCGTTACTCAGTGTGACCAACCAAAAAGTATGCAACATATTTTTAGGGTGGTAGCGGGGAGTGCTTGGTTCACTTTTTTGCTTATAACTTGAGAACCGCTCATCCGATCTTTATCATTCCTTCGGCAAATCAATTCATTTCGCTAATTACTAACTATCTCTAGAAGGTACGAATTATCTGTCTTTAAAACTGTAGGAGATATGAAGTTTTTTTTTTTTAAATTGCGGGGCAGGGAGGGGCGTGGCCAAAATTTGAAACAAACTTGATCTGCGTGCAAGATAAAAGAAGCATTTGTCCCATACATGTCAAACCTCTATCTCTTACCATCTCTGAGATCTGGGTGTTCATACAGACAGACGGACGGACGGACGGACGGCACGGACCGGACGGACGGACAGACGGACAAGGCTAAATCGACTCGGCTGTTCATGCTGATCAAGAACTATATATACTTTATATGGTCGAGAGATTCCTTCCGCCTGTTACATACATTTGCACGACATTAGTAACCCTTTTACTCTACGTATTCCCGGGTAATAAAAAATTTCACTTCCAAAGATTAATGCATATTGTACTAAGCACCACAATGTTAACTTTGAAGAGTGTTATGTAAATGCAGCGTAGTGTTCACATTTACAAGTAAATGTTTGCACATCTAAATAGCTATTGATGGCTGCAATAAAAAAATTGCAAAATAAACGTAAAGACAAACGAAATGGACCGAAAGATACCTTAAAAGTGATAGCCAAACAATTGAAAAAAAATTAAAATCGAATTTATAAAGTTTGACTTTAAATGCTAAGAAAGTTAAACTGCTAATTTTAGATTGCTTTTAAGTCCGTCCACCTGGGGAAGACAATAAGAGTGCGCGATGTGCAGAGCGCAATTTCAACGGTATTTTTTTTTCCTGGTAGCAGTTCTGAAATTTGAAAGCTGGTATTGACGTTCACATTATTAAAAGTGGAGTGCTGCACACGTGAACTACGTGGTATCATTGTGAAAGCCCATTTGGTGAATGTTAAATTGTGCACACTTAATACCCTTTAAAATTAATAGTGCAACATTATTTAACAGAAAAAAGCTTTTTCCGATTTTTGAGAAACATTTTTTTTTTTTTTTTTTTTTTGGTTTCGAGCAATTTACAAATTACAACTACCCACTATGATAGCTATAGCTACTTATCTTTAAGCTACTTATGTGAATCTGGTCTGTACATTGGGTTTACATGGATTTAAGTGTGGAGTATTTTGTAATATTTTTTTTTTTTTTTTGTTAAATTTATCTTATATCTAATTAAATCTAAATTTTATGGTAGATGTTAGCGGCCTTAAGGAACCTTTATGATTGAAGTAATGGATTGGTTGTTAAGGGTGGACAGGTTTTCAATTGGATAGTCAGATAGGTATTGTTTTCTGGGGTTGTTGAACAGTGGGCATTCAGAAATTATGTGTTGTATAGTTAATTGTTTAAGTGCAAAATTACAAACTGGAGGAGGTTCTTTTAAATTATGAATGAGTGGGTGAGGTTAGAGTGTCCAAGGCGGAGTCTAAAAAATTTTGTTATTTCTTTTCTGTTCACAGCGTCCTGTTTTCTTGTGCTAAAGTCTTTTATAGAGAGTTTATTTGGGTTTATTGTCTTGTAATGTTGGGATGTATTTTGCCATATTAATTTCTTGTGTTCCTTGAACTGTGTGTTGATATGTTTTTGAACGTCTGCTATGTTGTAATTGTTTTCGTATATTAGTGGGAAGTTAGGTGCATGTTTAGCAGCAGTGTCTGCTGTTTCGTTGCCCATAATATTTGTGTGACCTGGTATCCATACTAATATAATTTTTGGGAATTTTTGGCTAAGAATGTCTCTGATCGCGGTGGTATAATGGTTTTGGTTGTATATGTTTATAATTGATTGGAGGGCAGAGAGAGAGTCGGAGCAAATGGCGTAGTGTTGGTTTGATTGTTTTGCAACAATGCATGCAGCTAGGATAGCTGCTATTTCTGCTGTATAAATCGAGCTGTAGCCAGGCATTAGTGCCGATCTTATCGTGTTTGATTTTGTTGTGATGCTGTATGATACACCTGAATCCGATTTTGATCCATCAGTGTAAATGAATGTGTAAGAGCTAAGGTCGTGTTGAAGGTTCAGAAATTTTTGCTGATAGACTATTGCAGGGGTGTGTGTTTTGGTTGTTGTATGTAGGGTGAGGTTAATTGAGATTTTGTTAAAGGCCCATGGGGTGATTTTAATTTTTTGAAGGAATGGGAGGGGTGTATGTACCGTTATCGTTGCAGAATTTTAGGATGTTGTGTAAGATTGAAGGTATTTTAGTTTTGCGCTTAGCTTTTTTAATTTTTATACCCTTGGAGAGGGTATATTAAAATTGTCCGGATGTTTGTAACGCACAGAAGGAAACATCTCCGACCACATAAAGTATATATATTCTTGATCAGCATGACGAGCTGAGTTGATATAGCCATGTCCGTCTGTCCGTCTGTCCGTCTGTCCGTCTGTCCGTCCGTCTGTCCGTCTGTCCGTCTGTCCGTCTGTCCGTCTGTTTCTATGCTATCTCCTCCGTCAGTTTTAAAGCTATCTCAACCAAACTTTGCACGAAGTCTTTTGGTATAAATACGCTGCACATTTGTCGGAACCGGCCGGATCGGATGACTATAGCATATAGCTGCCATAGGAACGATCGGTTGAAAAAGTAGTTTTAGTGAGAAAAACTTTTTTGTTTTCAATGCTATCGCTCCCAACCCCGTATTTATAAGTTTTCTATGCTTTCACATAATTTCAGCAAGTTTTATGCAAATCGGGCAACTATATAGTATAGCTGCCATACAAAAGATAGGTCTGAAAAAAAAGTCTTAGTGAGAAAAACTTTTTTGTTTTCAATGCTATCGCTCCCAACCCCCGTATTTATAAGTTTTCTATGCTTTCACATAATTTCAGCAAGTTTTATGCAAATCGGGCAACTATATAGTATAGCTGCCATACAAAAGATAGGTCTGAAAAAAAGTCTTAGTGAGAAAAACTTTTTTGTTTTCAATGCTATCGCTCCCAACCCCCGTATTTATAAGTTTTCTATGCTTTCACATAATTTCAGCAAGTTTTATGCAAATCGGGCAACTATATAGTATAGCTGCCATACAAAAGATAGGTCTGAAAAAAAGTCTTAGTGAGAAAAACTTTTTTGTTTTCAATGCTATCGCTCCCAACCCCCGTATTTATAAGTTTTCTATGCTTTCACATAATTTCAGCAAGTTTTATGCAAATCGGGCAACTATATAGTATAGCTGCCATACAAAAGATAGGTCTGAAAAAAAAGTCTTAGTAAGAAAAACTTTTTTGTTTTCACTGCTATCGCTCCCACGTTGTACAGATCTATATTATCAACCACACAATTTTGTCAAGTTTGATTTAAATCGGATGACTATAGCATATAGCTGCCATAGGAACGATCGGTCCAAAATGTAGTCCTAGTGAGAAAAACTTTTTTGACGAATATATCGTATTGCCATATAAAGAACTGGCAGCATATATCATGCTCCAAGGGTATATAAACTTCGGTACAGCCGAAGTTAGCTTCCCTCTATTTTTTTTAGTAGATTGCACATGGGGGTGTTTGATGCCAGCATTACTGACTTGCAGAGTTTAGCGGAGGTAAGTTGGATTCTGGTTTCTATTGGCATTAGGTCGGCTTCAAATAGAAGGTTGTTAATGGGAGTGGTGCGAACAGCTCCAAAAGCAAGTCTTAAAGCTGTGTGGTACGATGTTTTGAGTTTTGATATATAGGATTTTGGACAGTTTCCGTAGAAAGGCAAACAGTAGTCTATTTTTGACATTATCAGCGATTTTATAGTATGTATTAGGGGTTTAGTGTCGCAATTGTATCTATGATTAGAAAGCCATTTAAGTATGTTGATTCTGCTGTTTAGTTGCGTTGTCAAATTCTCTATGTGTTTTTTCCATCTGTAATTTTTTGTGATTGTTATGCCTAGTATTTTCAAAGCATTGGTCTGGTTCAGTATGAAGTTGTGTGAACTGATGTGGAAGTTACATTTCAATTTTCGGCAAATGTGTAGGTGGCTACACTTCGAGATCGAAAGTTTAGCTCCTGAATATTCGCACCAATTGAGAATATCATTAAATATCGCGTTAATATTTAAGGTGTAGGATTTTTTGTTAATTTTTTTGACGATTGTGAAGTCATCTGCGTATGCGAAAAAACTGTAATTTCTATATATTGCGAGGGTCTGACACAGTTTGTTGTAAGCTATAAGGAAGAGGATTACTGAAATAGGGGATCCTTGAGGGATTCCGTTGTGCAGGGGTTTGGTTTCCGAAAGGTAGTTGTTTACTTGAACCTTTAGTTTTCTGTTTGACAGAAAGTTTTTAATATAGTTTATCATATTAGGTCCAACTTTCCAATTGGATAATTCATCTATAATAGTGTGTGCTCCTATTTTGTCATATGCTTTTTCAAAGTCGAGACTTATGACTGATAAGTGGTTCCTAGTTGATAAGGCTGAGGTAGTCTGGTAGTCTAATAATGTTAGACAATCAGCTACCGATTTGCCTTTTCGGAATCCTAGTTGTCGACTATCAATGAGCTTGCTATTATTAGCAAGCCACCATAGTCGGTTTGCTATGATTTTATCAAGGACCTTAGATATACATGGGTTCAGTGATATGGGGCGATATGAGTTTAGGGCCATTTTTGTACTTTTGGGTTTGAGGATGGGTATAATATTACTTATTTTGAATTGTTGGGGGATGTGGCTTTTAAAGATGTTGTTAAACAAGTCCAAGAGTCGTTTAGTTACAGGTGGGGCTAGATGGTTTAGCATGGGGTAAGAGATTCGGTCTAAGCCTGGTGTCTTCCCCTTTAGGCTTTTAAGGCAGCTTTTAGTTCGATTGTTGTTATATCATTTTCTAGTAGGAGGGCGTTATTGGAAGGTTGAAAGGAGGGTACTGTTGTTGTTGCTCTGAGCTTATGATGTTGGAATGATGAGCTAAAATTTTGGTCCGAAGACGCTTCTGACCAGTGTTTGCAAAATATTTCTGCTATGTCTAATTTTTTTGTGATATTTTGGTTAGGATCTGAGGGTGATGTAATGCAATGGATTTCATGACGAAGTTTTCGTCCACAAAAGGTGTTAATGTTTGACCAGATTCTTGCGGGGGATGATTTACAATTTATTTCTGAGGTTAAGTTATACAGTGACGTACGTTTGGCTTGCTTTAGTTCCCGTCTTAGTAGGGCCTTGGCTTTTTTGAAGTTAATGATATTTTCAGTGTTAATATGTCTCTTCAGTTGGTAACATGCTTTGTTCTTATTCTTTTTATTTGTTCGAGGGTTTTGTTCCACCAAGGGACTGTATGTTTGGTTGTGCCGTTTGGGTTTGTCTGGGGTATGGCTATGTTTGCGCTTTGTCTAATAATTTTAATAATGTTTGCAGTTTCCTTATTAATGTTGCTACTGGTTGGCCTTTCGTTATGGTATTTTTCTGTAAGATTACTGAATAATGGCCATTCGGCTGAGTCTAATTTGAATTTTGGTCGTCTAGGGTTATTGAGAGCTTGGTCGTCGTCGAACAGCGAGATGTGTATAGGGAAGTGATCACTTCCAAACAGATCTTCATTGGTGTTCCACTTTGTTTGGGTCGCAAGGATGGGTGTACTGATGCTTAAGTCGACGTGAGTCAGTGTGTTATGTGTTGAGAAGTGGGTGGGTGTTCCGTCATTCAGAATTATGAGGTTCGATAAAGTAGTGTATCTAAAGAGAGTGTTGCCTCTTGCATTGTTAACAGGAGAGCCCTAACTACTATGCCAGCTGTTGAAATCTCCTGTTATAATGGTATGATCATTAGGATTTCCGAACATGTTTCTTAGGTTTTGAGCATTGAATCTTTTGTTTGGAGGTATATATGTAGATATTAATCTTATTTTAAGTTTTGAGTGAATAAGTGCTCCGATAGCGTCAAAGTCGTTATTTAGGGAAAATGGTTCGTATTGAATTGAGTTGTGGATAAGTAGAGCTACTCCACCGTGGGAGTTCGTTGATGAGTTCTTGTGGAGTATGGAGAAATTAAGGGGTATAGGTATGCCATTAAGTGAGTGAAAGTGGGTCTCTTGAAGAGCCACTACTTTAGGCTTATATTGTTTTAACATTATCTGGAGCTGATCATAATTGTTGACATAGCCATTACAATTCCATTGTATAATTAGGAACATTACTATATATAAAAAGAAGAAAACAAAAATTAGGGGATATGGAGATTATATGTGTGATTTTGATCAGTCCTGTGATCAAGCACAATGTGTCCCGGCAGAAAAGCACAAGGTGTTTGACCATGTTTTGGTTGGATAACAAGCCGCTGCGCTCTGGATGGTTGGTTGCCTGGCATATTGTTGGGCAAGTTATTCTGCCGGTGTAACTATGTCCAACATGACGCCTGACAGTTGGCCTACCAGGGCGCAGCGGATTGGGGACAGTCTTACAGTTTGATTAGTTTAGGTTAGTTGGCTTGGTTTTCTTTTGATTAGGTTTGAATGAAGTCTTGAGTGTACTATTGTTTTTCGGAAAAATTTTAATTTTTGTTTCACCATGTTCCGTGAGGTCCAAGGTGGAGTTTGTGTCGGTGCTTGTGGGTTCTACACGGTTGAGAGAAGGAGCTGGGGTGGTGTCCATGTCGGAGTAATCGGTGGGCTGGCGGTGGGAGACGGAGTTCTTGCTGCTTGTTGTTCGTTGGTCTTCTGAGATAGTCGTACTTGCGACTGCAGAGTAGGAGGAGTTACCTGTGCGGTGACGTTCGGCGTATATGGCGTGTGCTGTTTTTGTGTCTGTTTTCTCAAGGACTCGGACGGCTTGGATTTCCTTATGTTTGATGAAAGTGGGGCATTTGCGGTCGAAAGAGGAGTGGTGGTATTTGGGAATGTTGTTCTCTTTGCAGTTTATGCAGCAATTGAGGTTCTGGCATTTCGTTATCTCTTCTGGGTCGATGTGGTCGATGTATGGGTGGCTACAGTTTAAGCAGAGTTGTTGGCTTCTGCATGCTTTGGTTGGGTGGCCGAGTCTTCCACAGTTGCGGCATCGCAATGGTAATGGGATGTATGGGCGTACAGGTGTTTTTATGTAGCCAATGCGAATATCGGTGGGTAGGTTTGGAGTACAGAAAGTCAAGATGATTAGTCCGGTCTCTACAAGTTTGTCGTTTTCTTTTCTTAAGATTTTTTTGCATTCTGTAACTTGTTGAGAGTGGAGTTCCTTCGTGATTTCTTCTTCAGATAAGTCCCTTAAAGCGTTGCAGTATATGACTCCTTTAGAGTTGTTAAGTGAGTAGTGCTCGGAAACTTCAACTTCTATTAAATTGTTCAACGATGTCAGTGTGATGAGCTTTGTGGCTTGGGTGAGGCTCTTTGTTTTGATTAAGATGGTCCCGTTGCGGAGCGATTTGCATTCTTCTACTTCGCCACTGCAGATGTTGTCTATGACTTTCTTAATCAGAAAGGGAGAAACGTTTGATAGGTTTTCGGTGCTGTTTATTCTGTTCAAAATAAGGTACTTTGGTCCAATAGAAATGTTGTTTAGTAGTTTGGTTTTGTCCGTCGAAAATTGCAATTGCATTGCGCTTTTGCCTTTATCGGGGGGCTGCCCCATTGTTGTTGTTGTTCTAAGAATAGAACACAGGGAGTTGGAGCGGCTGCTGGTCAAGCTTTGATGTTTTGGGCTGTGCTTATCTCTGTTTGCAGTTATTTTGGTCTGTGTTTTTGTTTTGGGTTTTGGTTTGCGAAACTCGCGACTGGGCTTTAGACACGTCTGTTCTCAATGAGAGTAGGTTTGTGACTGTTGAGAAACATTTAAATCTCTTATTGTGGACAAATCCTACCATGATTTATATTACGATTAGATGGTAGACCACTCCGCGACACTTATTGGAGTGGAGAAAGCGTTCTTCATAGAGATTTGTAAAAGTCTCTTCTCAGGGATAAAAAAGCGTTTCACACAAAAAAAAAATCAAGTTTGTGCTTGCTGCAGCTGCTTCTCTCTGCTGCTTGGTTTCCCTCAACTATTTTATTATTTCGATTAACAACGAATTAGACAAACTTATATTATAATTACATGAAAAACTTTCACTTACTCTGCTGGGCTCGAGCTCGATACCCTTGGACTAATAAACACAATGGGGCTGACGTTTTAGACGACTGTACTACGCCAGACTTCTCAGTCCAAACAACTAAAGGGTTACTTATATTGAATCTGTCTGAAAGCATTCACCCGTAAATGCTAGCTTGTAATTCTCAAGTTCTAACTTCACACTCAACCGATTTAAACAGAGCAATTGAAATCGAAATAACTTAACGCTGTTTTAAAGTTTTAAAGCTGCACATTTGTCGGAACCGGCCGGCATATAGCTGCAATAGGAACGATCGGTTGAAAAACTAGTTTTAGTGAGAAAAACTTTTTTGTTTTCCATGCATACGTGTCCGAGGTTCGCAATTATAAGTTCTTTATGCTCTCAAATAATTTCAGCAAGTTTTATGAAAATCGGGCAACTATATATTGTAGTATAGCTGCCATACAAAAGGTAGGTCTGAAAAAAGTTTTAGTAAGAAAACCTATTTTGTTTTCAATGCTATCGCTCCGAAACTCGTTACTGATCAATATGAAGTGCTAACACACAATTCTGTCAAGTCTGATTCAAATCGTATGACTATAGCATATAGCTGCCATAGGAATGATCGGTCGAAAAAATAGTTTTAGTGAGAAAAACTATTTTGTTTTCAATGGTAGCGTTTTTGTACGTTCCAGTTATAAATATTATCTGTCTCAACACAATTTTGGAGAGTTTGATCAAAAACTTATGAATATATCGTATAGCTGCCATATAAAAAACTGGCAGGAATATAGCATGCTCCAAGGGTATAAAAACTTCGGTCGAGCCGAAGTTAGCTTTCCTCTATTTTTGTTATTTGCTTAAACGTTCTATTAGGGTCTTATAAACATCCTCTAAACATCCTCCGACAATATGTTTTACAAAAATAAACAAAATCAATATTATCCTACCAAAATATCCTACTTCACACCAGAATTACATCAATTCTCAACAAATTCAGAGAATTCAGTTTGAATTCAGTTTTGAATTCAGATCATCCGTTCTCAAAAATTTTATCAACCATGGGCCTCTGTTTTAAATTTTTGGTTAACTTTGAACAGGAATACAACAACAACAGCAGGTACAACAGCAACAACAAAAATTACTTAATTTAATTTAACCGATTACGTATCGAATGCAAGAAACCGCTTGTTAATATCACTTAAAGTTTTTGTGTAATTTAATTTTTTGTAAACCCTTAAGAAATTACACCTGAAGTTAAACAGTACCCTTAACAAACTCAGCAGATTGTTGAGATTTTGAAAAAAGAAACTATTTCGAAACCCGTACCCAAACCGACCCTAAAGCTGTGTAACGGTACCGAACCCACAGAATTTGGAAAAATCAGCAGCCTGCTCTCCTCTTACGACTTGAATTTATATAATGGACTTCTTCGAGTTGAAAATCACTTTCCAAATTTAAGTAATGTCTTGCTTTTTGAATATCGACAGGCTCACATATTGCACTACCATCCAGAAAATGCATTTGCACCGTTGCTCCAACCAATTTATGCGCCCTGCATTGCAAATGGTGGAAATTTTACAGGTGAGAAATCGCCACGCAAATGGCAGGCGCTTTCCCATGTAATAACCAAAATTGATAACAATCAATATGTTGTTGGCCTCTCCCCCCTAATAATACCTCCAGCTGCGGGTCGACCAGCAGCAATGTTCGCCATGTTGGTGGCATTTAACCTGTCGTTGACAGCCCCGCCTGGCGCCGCCCCGCCACGCCCAAAAGCAAGCATCGAGTGCACGCATTGAGTTTTGATTGCCACACACTTTCATGCGGCAGCGACTTAGTTTATTTGAAAATGCACTTAAATTTTAATTTAAATGTAAATTTGTGCAACGAAATGTTTTGTGTCGAAAAAAAATGATTATGTAAACAGTGTAAGAGTGCCGCCGCAACGGCGACGGCAACAACAACAAGCGACAACAGGCAACAATAGTGAAAAAATTGGAATAGAATGCAAATGCAAATATTGGCAGCACCGACCGAAAAAAGTGTGTAAGCTGCCTGCTGCGGCCCGCCCGCTCCCCCTTCTGTCGGGGTGTGAACAAAAATGAGAGGAATTTATATGCAGATGTGCAAACATTTCGCACCCTATTCGCCTCGACATCGCCAGTGCCAATGCCACTGGAGCTCTCCAGCATGTGCATTCATTTTCAGGTTCGGGTTTGCCAGAGCGCGTAGCGTGCGTGAAATTTAATAAAGCTGAAGTTGGCGCCGGCGACGTTGTCGCTCCCGGCACGCGCTTACAAAGGCGCCGACACAGTTGGTGTTGATGTTTATTAAATTTCATTAAATTATGTAATCTTTGAGGAAAAGTTGCACACAAGCAGCAGAAGGAGCACCAAATGCAATTCGGAACAACTTAAAAAGCAAACGCACCGCAATAAAAGTGTCTTCGACTATGCCCTGCCATCCATTTCCGTTACTGCAATCTATGATGCAATAACAGGGTGAGGCAAGGTGGAAAGGTTGTTTCTTTCTAAATTCGAATGGTCCCGCCGCTCTAGCGGAACTTCAACCACAAACTAATTATGGTAAAACTCTCACCGATGCTGATCAGGAATATATATACTTTGTATGATCAGAAATGATTCGTTCTGCCTGCTACATACATTTGTACGACTTTACTCTACAAGTAACGGGTATACAAATTGAGGAGAACTAACTTCGCCACGACCGAAGTTTATATAGCCTTGCAGCTCGTAAACTGCAAGAAATTAAAGTTTTGAATGATTTTCATGAAACAATTTCATTTTCGCTTTGAACAATGTTAGTAGTGTGATTTCCCAAGCTCACCAATAACTGGAAGGTATATAGACTTAACATTTGAAAACAAAAACTTTTTCTCACTAAAACTACTTTTTTGACCGATCGTTCCTATGACAGCTTTATGCTACATACATCCAATTGTGGGCCAAACTTGACAGAATTATGTGGAAGCAAATAAAATTTACCAGTCATACCAGAGCCAAAACATTGAATACAAAAAGTTTTTCATACTAAGACTTTTTCAAGACCTGTATACTATATACATACATAGTTGTCAGATTTTCATCGAACTTTTTAGAATTATGTGAAAGCATATAGATCTTATAAATACGAGGTTTGGGGTCGTTTGCATTGAAAACAAAAATGTTTTCCTAAGCTGAGTTCACACAGGCAAATTATTTGGACAAATTTTTGTGAAAATTTGGCCGTATAGGCCAAATTGTGGAACTTTCCAGCGATATTTGATCAACATTTTTACGTATGAAACCATAGCTTTAGTTTTAAATCCTGCAAAATCTTAAAACATCTCCATTTTAATCAAAATTTGGCCAAATTATTTGCCTGTGTGGCGTCCCTTTGGAACGTATCCATCAAGTTGATGATTTGGGTATACAATTTGTTCCCAAGTTATGTTTCAATAGTCATATATCAGTTATCTCAAACAAGGCAATGGGAGTTCTCGGATTTGTTAAACGATGGTCGAAGGAATTTAATGACCCCTATGTCACTAAGCAACTCTATGTCTCACTAGTGAGACCAATACTTGAATATGGGTCGTGCGTGTGGTCTCCTTATTACCAAAAATATCAAGATCAACTGGAATCGGTTCAAAACCAGTTCTTAATTTTTGCTCTTCGAGGCTTAAACTGGGATTCCACCATTCATCTTCCTCCTTATGAGGACAGATTACGCCTCATCAACCTGCCTTCTCTTAAGAACCGCCGAACTTGCCATAGTGCTCTTTTTATACTCTGTACCGAAGGTACATAGAGTATATTAAGTTTGTGCAAAAGTATGTATGGATGCAGAAGGAATCATTTCCGACCATATAAAGTATATATATTCTTGATCAGCATCAACATCCGAGTCGATATAGCCATGTCCGTCTGTCCGTCTGTCCGTCTGTCCGTCCGTATGAACAAACAGATCTCAGAGATGGTAAGAGATAGAGAGAGATGTATGGGACAAATGCTTCTTATACCTGCAGGCAGATCAACAGCCGATTCGATTTAGCCTTGTCCGTCCGTCCGTCCGTCTGTATGAACACCTAGATCTCAGAGATGGCAAGAGATAGAGGTTTGACATGTATATGACAAATGATTCTTTTATCTGCACGCAGATCAAGTTTGTTTCAAATTTTGGCCACGCCCCCTCCCGCCCCCGCAATTTGGAAAAAACGATATATTTCCTACAGTTTTAAAGATAGAGGATTCGTACCCTCTAGAGATAGTTAGTAATTAGCAAAATGAATCGATTTGCCGAAAGAATGATAAAGATCGGATGAACGGTTCTCAAGTTATAAGCAAAAAAGTGAACAGAGCCCTCCCCGCTACCACCCTAAACGAGAGCGTAAGTTAAAGTCGGCTGTAACCGACTTTGCCGAAAAGATGATAAAGATCGGATGAACGGTTCTCAAGTTACATGCAAAAAAGTGAACCAAGCTACCACCCCTCCCACCCTAAAATAATGTTGCATACTTTTTGGATGGTCACACTAAGGAACGCGGGAACACTGTTAAACATGTTTTTTCATGAGTAACGGGTATATCGAAGTCGGTTAGAGCCGACTTTAACTTACGCTCTCGTTTTACAGTAATACTCGTAAACTTTTACACTACGCCTAACACTTTCTAGCTCGAACCACTCAGGAAATTGTATTTAGAACAGTCGCTGAAAACTTTGGTGATAGTGATGCCCTTTTAGTCTACGTTTCGTTTTTTAGCCCTTAAGCAATGATTAAAATATATATTTGAGCGCTCAGAATATAGAAGCTTTGTAAGCGACATATTCGGAAAAGCGAAAGTATTGAATAGTCGACGCTCTTAGCAAGGAAAACACATATCTGAAGACCTTGGCTTCCATGGAACTTAAAAGGGAAAGCATAATAATCATATTTTTTATAGTTGGCAATAACAACGTTAATTTGTCTTACGCAAACAAACTAATGCGAAATCTTTTCAAGGTGATTATATCCGTATCAAATATTTAGTTTCTATTTACACTTTTCTCTACGGACTCAAATTAAACGATGTAATCTGATTAACCTAATCTATTTTATACAACGCATTTAACAATTTTTCTCAAAAGTGAACACCAGAACAAGCCTGTATTTTATTGAGAAGATTTGATGGCAATTGTAGACGGGTCAAGAGGTTGTGAAGGTTTTTCAAAAATCTCGAAATTTTCTTAATTTTATTTGGAGTTTTTAATATCATGAGACGGCCAAATAGACAAGAAAATCTTAATTTTTATACCCTTGCAAAGGGTATTATAATTTTGCCCAGAAGTTTGCAACGCATAGAAATATTAATTTCCGACCCTATAAACTATATATATTCTTGATCAGGGTGACGAGCTGAGTCGATTGAGCTTTGTCCGTCCGTCTGTCTGTCCGTCTGTCCGTCTGTCTGTCTGTCTGTTTCTACGCAAACTAGTCTCTCAGTTTTAAAGCTATCGAGCTGAAACTTTGCACAGAGTCTTTTTTTACTGCACACTGCTAATATGTCGGAACCAACCAGATCGGATGACTATATCTTATAGCTGCCATAGGAACTATCGGTCAAAAAGTGGGTCTTTGTGAGAAAAACTTTTTTGTTTTTATTGGTAACGTGTCTCATTTCAGCGATTATTAATATTATACGCTTCTACACAGATTTGGAAGTTTTTGTTAAGATCGGATGACTATATCTTATAGCTGCCATAGGAACTATCGGTCGAAAAGTGGGTTTTTATGAGAAAAACTTTTTTGATTTTAATGTAAACGTGTCTCTCTTCAGCGATTATTAATATTATACGCTTTTACACAGATTTGGAAGTTTTTGTCAAGATCGGATGACTATATCTTATAGCTGCCATAGGAACAATCGGTCGAAAAGTGGGTTTTATCTAGAAAAATTGTTTGTTTTAATGCTGGCGTTCTTAAACTCTGGTGTATTAAAACATTTGCAAGGGTATAAAAACTTCGGCAAAGACGAAGTTAGCTTGGCCTTCTTGGCCTTTTATGAGCTATCATGATCTCGGGTAAATATATAAATGGTAAAGACCAAAAGGTACTACAATTCGAGAAATTCAAAAAATTGTATAATGAATGTAGATTATTATGACAATTTCACTTCTTCGTTTTGTGTTAAAAATACTAAAGGGGGCGGAATCAACCCGTCCGCGAACGTACTAGTAGAAACATAAGTCAAACTTTCCGGCCCCTACCTATCATAGATACATAAGTTGGGGCGGAAAACTCGACTTCCGCCCTGGGAGGCAGAACATAACGCTACGCCACTACGAAAACTTCCATCTTTTTGTCGATTACATTGCCACCTTCGACACACCGATAGGGTCAAGGTTCTTTGACGCCCTGTCTACTTTTGATATACCAGCAAAGTACATTCGACCTTGCATGATGACGTTAAGAAGCACTAAAAGCTCCGTCAAAATAGGAACGAACCTCTCCGAGCCTTTAAATCTGAAAAGAGGTTTTAGACAGGGTGATACCTTATCGTGTGACTTCTTTAATCTGCTGATGGAGTATATACTAGAGGAGTTGTCGCTAATTTTCAAAATATCAATATCGATCATATTAAAAATCTAAATTTTTATTATAGATATTTGAGATATTGGGTACAAAAAACATCGACATACCAATATATCGCTATTTTCAAAACCTTAAGAAAACTGAAAAGTTTTTAAGGAACGTTCTCACCACCAAATGACCATTTTTAGTGGCCGTTATATCTTATCTTTCTAATGGGATAACTTGAAGATTAAAATGCTTTAATTTTCTGACACTATATAGAAGAACCCATTGGTCCAAAATGAATTCCTAGTCGGTGATAATCGATCTCACATATTAAAGATGCTTAAGGATTTTGTCTTTTTGAACAGGACTCAAAATCATCATGGGTTCTTCTATATAGTGTCAGAAAATTAAAGTATTTAAATCTTTTGAAAAATGTTGTATTTATTTAACTTAGAAATCGCACTTCTAAATAAGGTATAGGTAGAAGATAGAAGAAAATCAATGGCGAAATACCTTACCTGGATCGAGTTCAATAAAGGAATTCATTTTAAGCCCATGGTTTCTGAACTAAGAACCGAAGATTTCGTTTCTTCTATACGCTTTGTACAGAACAAAATAGACAGTCTTGTTATGACAATTTGCTCCTGCACTTTTTTGCTCATAACTTGAGAACCGTTCATCCAATCTTTATCATTTTTCGGCAAATCAATTTATTTTGCTAATTACTAACTATCTCTAGAAGGTACGAATCGTCTATCTTTAAAACTGTAGGAGATATACCGGTTTTTCCAAATTGCGGGGGCGGGAGGGGGCGTGGCCAAAATTTGAAACAAACTTGATCTGCGTGCAGATCAATGAAGCATTTGTCCCATACATGTCAAACCTCTATCTCTTATCATCTCTGAGATCTAGGTATTCATACAGACAGACGGACGGACGGACAGGCGGACAAGTCTATATCGTCTCGGCTGTTGATGGTCGTAATATGGTCCGATATGATTCCTTCTTCCTGTTACATACATTTGCATCACTTTAGTATACCCTTTTTACTCTTCGAGTAACGGGTATAAAAATATCATATCGGAATAACCCTTATCGTCCGACCAAAATATAGATATGTAAATACATCGATAAAATATTGACAACCCTAGCATATACTGCAATCGGCAATAAATAAAAACGAGTGGGCGGTAAGTATGGTGTTTTCAGAGATTGAGAGGCAGTCTAGACTGATGGGCTTAGTGGTAAGCGAGGACACGGCGACCTACCTAGCATTTGCGAAACAGAAGTCTACCCGTCTTGGACAATCTGTTACAATGGAAGAGTACAATTTTAGGTTATAGAGGATTTTGTTTACCTCGGAACGATGATAACCACTGACAACAACATCAGCCTGGAAATCCGAAGAAGAATCACTCTTGCAAACCGATGTTAGTACGGGCTCAATAGGGACTTCAAGAGCAGAGACCTCTCTCGAAGATGGAAAATAGCGCTGTGCAAGTCGATTATCGTACCAGTCCTGCAATATGGCGCAAAAGCATGGGCAATGTCATCAGCGGATGAGGCGGCGATTGGCGTTCTTGAGCGAAAGATTCTTCGGAGTATTTATGGACCTTTGAAAGGTGGCGAGGATTTTCGCATCTACGGGGATACTAGTCTTGTCATCCGCAGAAAGTAACAGCGGCTGCACTGGCTAAGACATGTTACCCGTATGGTTAAACAAGCTCCAGTATAAATGGTCTACAAGCGGAATGTTAAAGAACTGGGACAAGGGACGCACCACCAAGATGGGACGGCCAGGTGCGAAAATATATTTTCAAACTTGTTGTGAACAACTGGTGCCAGCTCGCACGGAGCATGTCATACCACAATCTCTTACCATCTCTGAGATCTGTTTGTTCATACGGACGGACGGACGGACAGACGGACATCTCTATATCGACTCCGCAGTTGATTCTAGAATATTTATACTTTATAGGGTCGAAAATTATTCCTCCTCCCTGATACATTCTTTTGCACAAACTTAATATACTCTATGTACCTTCGGTACAGAGTATAAAAAGCGGTAACTTGCGTGGACATAACCATTCGTTGCAATTGTTAGTTCAGAGCGCTGTGCCACCTCACCCTGTTATTCAAGCATGCTGCAGTCCGTGTGTGTGTAAGCGCACCCCTGCAGCGCTGTTTTCACATTGTTGCTTCGCACTAATCTTCTGTCAATGCAATTGCAGGATGAGTATGAAGCCGACAACAGCTTGCAAAGACTTCCCTGCTGCCGTTTAGTTGCCCACACTGGCCACCACCGCCCGTCACCCACACACTCTCACACACAAACACAGATGCACAACTTCAAAGACCAAAAAGTGCAAACCGCAGCCGCAACCGTTTCAATGTCCGCTGCAGGCTGAGCTTTGGGTTTTGGATAAAGATTTCATTGCCCTCCCCTAGAAACATGCACGGAGAGTTGTTTTCTGGGTGAATCTCTGGTTTTGTCTTTAAGTGTAAAAACATTTTGCTTTAGGGTAAGCGAAATCCCTAAGCGCCTGCTGGTGCTGTGGCAACATGTTGTCACCAATGTAGAAAGCGTGTCGCCAGCTTTGGAACGCCGATGCAGTCAAGTGCATGTGCCTGTGCCTGTACCCTGTGAATGTGTGTGTGCGGTGGTGTGTTTGGATACATGTGTGCTACCAGCTTGTAGGTTGTTGGTTGGGCTGTCAGTGCGGCTAATGCTTTTAGTCGCTTCTCAAGCACTGACCACCAGTCGGAGTCTAATTCGGAAAATGAAACTGCAACTGGACACCAGCCACTTGCTACTCTCGGACTCTGTCGTCATCTTCTGGCACTGACCGGTGGCTAAAACTAATGCAATATTCTCATTATTTGGTTTGCTTCATGTTATTTTATTTAATTTGGTTTTGATTCTGCTGCTTCAGCTTTTGTCCCAGCCTCGGCTTGTTTACTGGCCCAGCTGCTGCAACAATTTGTCTTGGCTCTGCCAGTGCCACTGCCACTGCGTGTGTGTTTTGCTTTTGCCACTTGTTTGTTTTTCTGCCTTACACTTTGCTTTTGTTATTGTTTTGTTTAACGTAATTGCTTTTACACTTGTAGTTCGGTTGCAGCTCGCTCAACAATCCGCCAACAGGCAACACGAGCCACATTTTTTTTTCTTATTCCGGTTTTTTTAATATTTCAACGGCAGACGCCCATTTGTCTTGCCCGCAAACTGGACAAGCAACCTGGCAGGCGTCTGCCTCTGCCTCCGCCTCCGGTTGCCACTGCCTGCCCTCCTCCAGCCGGCCTGCCTGACTGTGGCAAATTAATTTCGTATTAGCGCACTCTGACAAATTAAAACCGCAGAGTCAACAGCCTGGCAGGCTCCACATTTAAATATGCTGCCCGGCCAAATCAATGGCAGTTAGCAGGAGCCACAAATTATATGCAAAGTAACAACTAATAAATATTCAATGCCTGTCGCATTAATCTTTGAACAGTAAAAGTGCGAAAGGCCAGCGCCAGCCGTAAAAAAAGAGCACATCAGCAATGCCAATCTTTTAGCTCCGTTTGGCCTACGCCAAGCCACTCCGGCGCCGCAGTGTTTATGGGCAGCTACCCCTAGGAATAGTGCGAACTTCAGGGTAGATTTGATTTGTGGAAATTGTGTTGAGTATGCAAACTAGTCGGGTGTTATAACCTTTATGTACCTGAATCCAATTCAAATTGTTTACGATATCGTTAACTTTAATAGCTTTCCCGACGGACCGAATTACTATAAAATTCATATCTTCCTTTCACAAAATTTGAAATATTTTCTGTTCCGTTATGGGAAATAAATAATAGCAAAATAAAATTTTACATTTTATTTTTTAAAAAAAGAAACTGCTCCTTTTTTTTTTTTTTTTTTGTAACAAGCAAGCAATCATTCATTCCCCCCCCCACCAAAAAAAAAAAAAAAAAATTTTTTTTGTTTTGTTTTGGAAAAGAAGCTAAAAACAAATATTTTTTTTTTTTAATTTTAATTATTTTTTTTAAAAGTGTATTTTTTTGAAATTTAACAAAATGTATCCAAACAGAGGAAAAAAAGAAATAATAAATTGTTTCCTCTTTTTTTCTTAATTTTTTTAAATTTTAATTTTTAATTATATATTTTATTGAAAAAAAAAATATTGTTTTGTTGTTTTATATTTTTTTTTTTTTTTTTTTTTTTTTTTTTTTTTTTTTTTTCCCTACCCAACACCACGCAAATTTAAAAAACTTGCCAAACAAAAAAAAAAGAAAATTAATTTATTTTTTCAGGGATGCAAACCACTTGGAAATAAGGACTGGTTCGGTTCGATGGTTCACACAGTTTTTGAACCGCCGGTTCGGTTCATTGCATGGTTTTTGGGGCTTACTGAACCTTTGCGTTTTGGGGCTTACTGAACCGCGGTTATGGTTCGGTTCGGTTTGCTCTTTATTCATTTAATTAATTAAAGAATCATATTTTTGATACAAGTATTCATATTATTTATTAACAAAGACTTAGGTTTTCAGTTAATCGGGTATGTTCAAAATTTCGACGACAATTTCCGTATAACCGATCTCATTTCGTTTTGAAATCCTACAACTTTACATATCAAGTGACTTTCACTTTCACTCTTTGGTCACTTGATATTGTTTAGAAACTTTGACGGTTTGAAATCGACTACTGAAAGCCAAGCGAATTAAAATCGTCAAAAAATCACAATTTTCTTTTGACCGGATCAAGTAATCTCTGACATATTTGGCACTTCACATATAAACCTAAACAATTCTAATTCAAAATCCATAAGTGCATACAGAAATCTACTTCGATCTCTGGAACACACCCTATTATATAATAAACATTTCATTTTTAATAAACTCAAAAGTTGACATTTCCATTTGATTAGTTTTATTATACTTGTTTATGTGGTTTTCAAAACAACAGGGAATAATATAGATTTTAAATGACTTAAATTAACTTCAATATGATGGAATTTTAGTTAAGACTTAATAATAATATATCTCCTAACTCCCAAACTCCAATGTGGAAAATGTTCATTCTACTGAAACTTGTATGGGTGGAACTGCTAAAACTCTTCGAGCTATGCTTAAGTTGACTTTGCTGATAAATATTCCAATATTTAATAATCTTTAGGTAAACGCTAACAATCGATATTTTACTTTTTTATGGAATTGAATGAATATCCGTTATGTTTTCTTTAACGTTTTAAATTTTGGTATAACATTAAATGAGATTTAGCTACCTTTTTTTCTTCTGATAGCAGGTTTGATTCCTGGAATATAAGAAATCGAATTCAAAAATAGGCGGAGCTCTTTTTGAGTTGACAATTACTGAGCTATGTCATTCACCCTTTTTTCAACCTTAATTTTGCCAATCTCAAGTAAAGATATAAAGTTAACGTTCGAGTATTAAGTAAGTTGATCCCCAACGGATAATAGAATCAAGACGGCTTATTACAATTTTGGGTCATAAGCAAATTTAATAGGGTTGATGTTCTTAGCTTTTTTACAACAACTCTGCTTTTCCAAGTATTTTCGTAATATTTTAAAGCTAATTGCTGATTTTGCTCACTATTCGCCAGTAACTCAATACCTAGCTAAAGTGAACCGAACCGAACCATTTTATTTTTCGGTTTTTGGTTCGGTTCAGCATTTTTGAAAACACACCGGTTCGGTTTACGGTTCGGTTCACGAGCGAAAAAAGAGGTTTTGTTATTTAAATCGGTAAGAATCATTCATTTTGATAAAAAAATTATTTATAAAATCCCGGAAAACACGCGGGAAAAAAAAAAAAAAAAATATAAAAAATATTTAATTTTATAAATGTTGTTATAAAAAAAAAAAATAAAAAAATAAATAAAAAAAATATTAAAAAAAAAAATAAAAATATCTTGAAAAATTGTGAATATTTTTTCCACTGGTGAAACAAATTAATTTATTATTATACTTTATTTTATTTGGGGTTTTTTAAATTGGCCTTGTTCACCAGCATACATCAAACATCATCCATAAAAAAAGTTAATTGGCTCATGTTGATCGCGTTGATGAATTAGGTTCGTTCAGAACTGGTATAAATTTTTGAACTAGATCCATCGATTTTTTCGTCATTGATTTGTGCTGGTGAACACGGTGAATGAGTTTATTTCTCGACAATGCACTAAAAAATACCACAAAAAAACGACAAGAATAAAAAACTTAAAATATTTATGGTGGCAGTGGCAGTGTTCCAAACACTAAACTGTCACTACGAATGATTAGGAAAAATACTATTTCTTTGAAAACTGTTTTAAAATTAGTCTTTTATTTTAAATTCAGGCCGTTTAGATAAAAAAATTCCTTCCTATCCTATCTTAGGGCCTACCACCTTCTCTTCTTACAGGCATGATGATACTGAGCTGGGTTAGTTTTATGGGTAGTTCTAAAATCAGTACGGAAAGCAGTCATGATTTTGAGCAATTCATACTTCTCAGGTCTAAGTCGTAGAACTGCAAGGTACTTTAAGAGAAAAATTGAACATATTATTATAGTACGAAGGTTCTTCGAAAGAGTTTATTCAGACATGTATTTTTAATAACATTGTTCTTGAAAACGAGCAAAATTTCTTTCCATTCTGGGTTATGTGGCCATGTAATTATTTCACCCACCCTTGATGTAATTCCATTATTACTGAAACTTACTTAGTTGAACCTAGGCATATTGATCATATTGAATAAGTCCAGCAGCAATTTTTGCTTATTCTTGCGTAGAACAGTCCGTGGTTTTTGTCATCATCATAAGTAAATATTTGGGTTACTTTCTGTTTCTTCGAGACCATAAACAACTATTTTACAATAATCTTGCCTTGATCCGTAAATAACTATGTCCAAAACAATCGTTTTCGGGTGCCAAGTTAATATTAACCTATCTTGCGTAAAAAAATATCCGACCACACCAAGGTGTGAGTAAGGATATAACTTGCCCGACTGGCCGATAAATCTCCCCTACCGGAATAGAGATTTCTAGTTGCTATTTATTTTGGAGCAGAGATTAAGAGTTGCGGTCACTGTCGTTCTAAAGAAATCGTTGTGAGCGACGCGCAAGCGTGCTGCATGCCTGCAAAAAAGGCAGTGACCCGGTAGGGCCCAGACCAGAAGTAAGATGTTTTCCGTTTCAAGTTAAACAAGACCACGTGACCCTAGCTACAGCGAAAGCCGAAAAATTATTCCATCGTTCCGTATCCAGGCGCCGGGTTTCATTCCTTGTGAGGATATGGGCATCCCAATCAAGCTTTTCTCTGGGAGGAGCTGAATGGTAGTGCCTTGACAAACTGTGTTGAGGTGTCCATGTACCCAGATGAGGTGGTTACTACGCGTATGCAGGGCTTTTTTCTTTTTGGAGTGGCGGCTTTTCAAGATTCCCTCCTCCTCAGCAACAACCAGTACAGCCTTGCACAAATTTTTGTGAGCTACTTGCGAAACCACGCCCTCTGCCAATTCATTTATTAAAAACAAATAGGTTTCCACCTTCATTTTGCATTTGCTGTGCCAGCTGTGTGCTATCGATAACAAATCATAACCAAGCAATTCTAACAAACTATTTCTTTGTTAGATTCACATCTAACACAATCACGAAATATAGCAAACATGATTGCGCATCGTGCCCGTTCACCAGCACAGTCTAACAAAAATAGTCGATTTTTTGTCATCGACTTATGCTGCTGAACACGCTCATTGCTAATGACTAACTATTTGCAGAAGGTACAAATCATTTATCTACAGAACTGTGGGAGATATGACGTTTTTTCCAAATTGCGGGGGCGGGAGGGGGCGTGGCAAAAATTGAAAATAAACTTGATCTGCCTGCAAGTATAAGAAGCATTTGTCCCATACATGTCAAACCTCTATCTCTTACCATCTCTGAGATCTGTTTGTTCATACGGACGGACGGACAGACGGACATGGCTATATCGACTCGGCTGTTGATGCTGATCAAGAATATATATACTTTATAGGGTCGGAAATGATTTCTTTTCCCTGTTACATATTGCACAAACTTAATATACTATATGTACCTTCGGTAGAGGGTATAAAAAATGAGAAAGGCAAAGCTAACTTCGTCTGTGCCGAAGTTCTGATACACTTGAAAAAGCTTGTCTCAACGGTTAGCGACTTCGACCAAACTTCGCAGATCAGCTTAAAAACATTACATATTACCCATGACCGTGTTTGAGAGCAGTAACATTGAGAACAAAACAGTTTTTCTCACTAAAACCCATTTTCCGACTAAACATTTCTATGGCAGCTACAAGAAGGAGTCATCCGATCCGGTCGGTTCCGACATATTAGCAGCGTGCAGTAAAAAGAAGACTCTGTGCAAAGTTTCAGCTCGATAGCTCCAAAACTAAGGGACTATTTCGCGTAGAAACAGACAGACGGACGGACAAAGCTTAATCGACTCAGCTCGTCATCCTGATCAAGAATATATATACTTTATGTGATTGGAGATGATTCCTTCCATGCGTTGCAAACTTCTGGGCAAAATTATAATACACTTTTCAAGTGTATAATTATATAGTTAAACCTTCCCCCAGTAGGACTCGAAGCCAGTACTTATTTAACAAGCGTTGACTCTATCACCTCTGCTCCATAGGGCATCTTGACCATCACGATATTTTAGCGGAGCACTTGAAAAAAATATGATTCTCTATGATACGTTGAAAAAGGCAAAGCAGATATAAAATGTTCTAGAAAATGATGTCCGTTTGTCCTCTTTCTGCACTATCTGAGACCAATACCCAGTAAAAAATTTAAAGCACAGCTCCAGTGATCTAAATGGTTAAAAAAGGAAAGTGAAAATAATTCCACATTTGGGCAAAACTCTCTAGATCCTTAATATAGATCCTTTAAGGATATGTGTAATATTGAAAGAAAGGTATTGAGCCATATATCATAAACCATTAATTTTAGTCCTACGCCGCTTGGTTCAAAAGTTATTATAAAACAATCTTTATATAATATTTGATTTTGAAAATAAAAATTAGAAAAGGATTTTTTAATTTTATTTTTATTATAAAAATTGAAATAAGAAGTTATTATAAGATAAGAATGAAAAATTAACCGTTATTTCACAATTTTTATTTTTAAATCAAAAAATAATGGTTAAAATATTACTTTTTCATTTAAGAAATTGTATACGGGTCGCTAAACACAACAACTATTTAACTTTTTCATAAAAACTGTGCTGTTTTTGGACGTTTTCTTGGCTATTCCATAACTCTTATTTACGATCCCTGCAAAAATCAGCTAACTTTTTTCTGTTGCTGGTCACACTACGTTTTAAGAGCGGCTCTGGAAGTTTTCAAACAATTTTCGCTCGAACATAATTTCGCTCGAAGCTTCAACGCTATATGACTGTTTAGCGCCAATGTATATAAGATATTTTTCAGGCACATCGTAGTTATGCCAGCCCATTAGGAACAGTGCGGCGCATAATAAATAAGCAGCCATTTTAAGGAAATAAATTCATATTACATTAGACTGAACATAATCATATGGGAATTATGTTCAATATATCTAATTCAAATTTTTACTAGTATAGGAAAAACCGAAATTAACCGATATATTTGTTTCGGTTGCGGTAGTGATCACCCGTTTTGTGAATGAAGATTATACGGTTACGGTTATAAGAATAAATTTTTTTTTGGTTTCGGTTTCAAATTTTAAACTGTTTTTAGCGGATGGGTTACGGATTTGGTTACGGTTTTAATCGCTGTTTTAGAGTCTTGCAACCTTGCCTAAAGCTATCTGTTAAGTACTTCTAAACGGTGCCCCAACTATCACTTTTAGTATGTAATTGCGAAAGTAACTTTGGAACAATTTACATAGGGTATTTAATAATCGAATCCTCTGTCTTAAGTAAGCTTACTTGTTTATTTTATAAATTTAACAAATAGTCACCGAGGTAAAAGGGGCTCGTGTTAAGGCCATAAACAAGCAGGGCCAGGGCCTGGGGCAGCGCCCGGTACAACGACAATACCTGACCGGCCTGACCTGTTTTACCCTTGGGCCTTAGTACACACACATTCACACACACTCGCACACGCGTTCGCATTGACCACAGTGACGTCCAAGCCACTCAACAAAACCCTCAGGCACTTTTTAATCTAACAAAATCCAAAAAACCGCACGTCGCATAAATAATGAGACTGATGAGGGTCCATTATGGGCACGTAGAACGAGGAGCAGAGCACGGCGCGGCACGCTAGCAGCCCCATCATCAGTATCTGGAGACGGGAGTTGGGTCAGCTGCTCCGGCTGAGGCGTTGCCATCAACAGTCAATGTTTGAGCAACGTGTTTTTAAACAGCGCTAGGTGTGATAACTGCCGTGGTTGGCACGAGCCAACTGGACTAGGTCTGCGGCTCAGCTCAGCCGAGGGTAGGTCAAAAGCATGACAATGACAGCATAATTGATTCCCGAACAAAAGCGAAGCAATAAGTAGTATAAGCCAAGACGCAGAACAGGAGCGGGGCAGGGCAATTTATGAAATGGGTAGCTCTAAAAATATATAAGAAGCTGGTCTGTACACACGTATGTACGTATATAGCTAAGGGCTCACACTTAGCTAACAAAGTTTGCGTCAAACACAGTAACACTCAAAACTACTTCAATTAGCCAAGCTCCAAAAATTGCAATAAGCCGGTGGAGCTTATAATTGAAATATGAAAAACGTAGCAGTTTTGTTTTTAATATTTCCTGGGCATTTGTAATAGGTTTTTTATTCGCATATAAATTCAGAGCGAAGCGCGAGGGAATTAGGCAAAAAAATAAAGCGAATTACATTTCCGTGTTGATTTATTTAAAATGTTATTTATAGAATAGAACTGGCAAAGCCGATGGCAGCTGGGGATATCAAATCAAAATATAATAAAAAAATGGGGAAATTGTAATTTCAAATGGCTTATAAATTGTGTTAATTGCTCTACGATATCAAAATCAAATTGTTGGCTCTGTCAATAAATAGATGTTGCATTACTGGGCATGTTAAAAATGAAATGGCGCATGTCCTGCCGAATTGGTGAGTGGGCTGAAGCATAGAAGCATCAGCAGAAATTAAAGATGCAATCATGATAAACTAAATAAATTTCCGGACTCAGTAACTTTTAAAACCTAACAGTGAAGATTTAGTTAAGGCTCTGCTTTGAACTGATCAAAACTACAGGCTATAATAAAAATGGCAAGCTTAAATATTAATTTTAAAAGGGAAACCCCTTTAAGTTCAAGTTTAAAAAGACAAAGATTACTCCTAGGTTAGGATAGGTTTCCCCTGCACACATAGGCCAAACAAACCCAAAGTCATTCCATATCGATGCCCTTTTTATACTCTGTACCGAAGGTACATAGAGTATATTAAGTTTGTGCAAAAGTATAGAATATATAGCATAGAATTTGGATTATTTACATGGGTAATACAAGTTTTATAGCTCGGTGAACAAAATTTAACAGAAATTTAATAAATTGTTAATTTCTTAGGACATAATATTTGGAAAACAGTCAAACCGAAAAAATTAATCAACAAAAAATTATTTTTCTTCATCTGAAATAAATTGTGAATGTACATAAAAATATGCTCTTTCTGAGAAAAAATATTCGGATCAAAAAACAGATTGGCCCTCGCGGAGATAAATACAAAATACTGATTTTTTGAAAAAAAAAATTTTATGGCTTTGGTGGCAGTTTCACATTTTTATCGAAAAGTGCACGGAAAATAACAAAAACCGTCTTTGGTTCGACTAAATACGATACACCGTTCAAAAGTTATGATTTTTTCAATTTTATGTGTTTGTGGTTTATCTTAAGAACTATTGACGGTAGGGGAAAAACTTTGGGGTATTTTCATATATGTTGTCTTCAAAATAATAGCCCGAGTTGATTTGGAATGTCCCATATAGCTTTTCTACATGCCAAGTGTATTTTTGTTTTTCATTCGTCCTGGGGCTTCTCATCACTTCTGGATGCGGTAGAAGCTATTCTCCAAATATCGAATATCAAGTTGGTATTTCAATATAATTTCAGTAATATCAATATTTTCATATCAAGGTGAACCTATTTAATATCAATATGAACCTGTAGTATTAGGTCGATACCAAAAATATTATATTGAAATGTGAAATGATCAAACTGAAATGCAAAATTCCCCAGTGATATGATTTGAGATCAAAGTAGACATCGAAACTGTAAAGCAGAAAGAGACACATAGAGTTTCTCGAATAAAAGAGAGGCAACTACAGTCAATTTCAAAACAAAGCAATAAACATGCATGATGAAATAAGTATAAGGGGGGCTTGTCAGCAAAAGCTGTCCCTTAGCGTAGGCTAGAAACAAAAACAACAAGCATGCTAAGGGACAAAAACGAGCTGTGTTGGCTGCTTACACTTATTTCATCCTTCATACTGATAGCAAAGTAACGCGTTACTCAGTACTCAGAACTCAGCAGTATGAAGGAAATAATACCATACAATCTGCACTACTTTGCCACATGCATGGCCGCTTTGTAAACGGGCTGCCGACAACCTGCATTACTATAGTAATAAAGGATGTATGCCAGAGCCGAACTGTCATCGGATTCCCATTACGAAGCGTACATTATTTTTAAAATTCTAATGCAGAATGTTCGCAGTCTGTTTGTTTTCGATTACTATCTCTCTATCGAAAAAAGCGATTGTAGTGCCTTACATTTTCGACAGTTGTAATGCATATTTGTGAGAGAGAGAAACTCAGAGAAGAGCGCAGCAACAGCACTGCGTTCAGCTCCTGCTCTAGTTACAGAGTATCAGGTCTGTTCCCATTTCCGAGTGGAATTAAAAAGTAAAACGATTGTATTTCCCAATCGTTTTCATTCCCGTTTCCGAGTGAAATAGAAACTTTCGAATGAAAGTTCGAATCGTTTTCGAACTTTAATTCAGCAATGGTAACATAAGCAATTTCGATCAGCACTGCGCATGCGCTGATGAGGAATTGCGAACAGCTCGGTTTCATTTCGATCGTTTTTGCTTTCGTCTGGGGTACAACTTTAAAATAATTTTAAATCAAATTAAATGCCCAATATTCTTATGTGTTCTTTAAAATCTTCTCAAAATATGACTTATTACTATAAAAATATTGGATAGATAAAAAATATAACCGTTGACATGAAAATTGTCAATTACTTTTCATTTCACTCACTCAAAGGCACATCTTTTAAATCCGAATAATTTGATCATTTTTCGAAAACGGGAACAGCAATCAATTCCGATTCAACATGATTTGATCGAAATCGAAAACGGGAACAGGCCTGTATAAATATAGTCGGGCTTGACCCACTTTCTCACTTGTTTAATATGAAAAGAAAAGACAAAAATTATATTAACACAAAGTGAGTGCTACGATTTAAAATTATATTAAGCGTTTTGTATTTTTGTTGTTTTTTTTAATTATTAACATTAATGAAAAACTTAAATAAATGTTAATTATTAATCCGCTGGTCCTGGGACTTGAACTGAGTACCTCAGGTGATTAACCACACAGCATGGCCATTTAGCTCATGCCGCTGTAGGCCTTTACTTATTAGGCGTCACCAGTCCCAGTATAAGAACTCAACACGAAGACGTTTCTGCCAGCAGCGCCGAGATTACTGCCAGCTGAGTTCTTGTACTGCAATTATTTGCGCCAACAAATTTACGGCCAATATCCGACTGCACTTAGTGGATGCCAAGAAGATGCCAAAAGCTGTATTGGATCGAAAATGTTGTGGTTCGAGTCCAAGGAGGGGTGAGTTGTTTTTTTTATTATACCCTTGCAAAGGGTACTATAACTATATATATTCTTGATCAGGGTGACGAGCTGAGTTGATTGAGTTTTGTCCGTCCGTCTGTCTGTCCGTCTGTCTGTCTGTTTCTACGCAAACTAGTCTCTCAGTTTTCAAGCTATCGAGCTAAAACTTTGCACAGAGTCTTCTTTTTACTGCACACTGCTAATATGTCGGAACCGACCGGATCGGATGACTATATCTTATAGCTGCCATAGGATCTATCGGTCGAAAAGTGGGTCTTTGTGAGAAAAACTTTTTTGTTTTTAATATTAACGTGTCTCACTTCAGCAATTATTAATATTATGATCTTTTACAAAGATTTGGAAGTTTTAGTCAAAATCGGATGACTATATTCTATAGCTGTCATAGGAACTATTGGTCGAGAAGTGGGTTTTATTTAGAAAAATAGTTTGTTTTAATGCTGGCGTTTTTAAACTCTGATGTATTTAAACCATAGATTAAAACCGAAACGAATAACGGTTTGGGTTACGGTTACTGTTTTGGTCGATCGCTTTTTTCCGGTTACGGTTATATTACGGTTGTGAGATATGGGTTACGGTTAGGGTTACGGTTATTAGCCTTATTCTGTTTCGGGTTTCGGTTACGGTTTCGGTTATTAGTATAAAATATTACTTTGACAAATCTTGTCCCATCTGGAATCTCATTTATTCAGGAAATGTACTTAGTTCAAATTTCCTTTACAGAATTTTCACCATTATTTTCGCCTATTTTAAAGTTTAACATTATAAGTTTTAACTAAAATATAAGAATCTTCTTCATTTGTTATTCATTCATCATTCATTCATTAACTAATTAAATAAATGTACATTGGTCAACGAAAACACTATAATTCGTTATGTACCTTCATGTAACAAATGGTTAGTCTAAGAAATGACATCTTAATCGAGATTGTAGTTACACTTAGATATCATAATAGCATTTAGAGATTGATTGTCCAAGCGAGATGTCATTATAAACTTTACTCCTGAAAACAAACAATCAACACTTACTTGTGTGTGCGGTTCTGCTAACACAACTTTTGATAACTCAAAAAGATCTGGAAATATTGTTGATTTTTTTTCCCCTCAACCTTTTTTAATTTTCAAATTTTTTGCACGTGATAGCGTGATCATATACGCGTATACTGCACTGCAAATTTCTGTCAAAATTGAATTGAGGCTTATTCCCAAGATAATTTAATCGAAATAATGTTGCCTATATTAAGCTTCACCTTATTAATTCCACCATGAGCACGCAAAAGGCAAAACTGGCAAACGTCCGAAATTAATCACAAAGCTAATGATTCTTTGCCACAAAAAATTAGCAACACACTTCCATTACATAAAAACATTTTATTTTACAAATATTTCCGCCTCCGGTCCATGGAGCTGGCTTATTACCGCTGGTTAAATGTGCTAATTCTAATCTTCCGATGCGTTTGGGGTTGTTGATATATAGGTCTCAGTGGTCAAAGTCTGGTTGCTTATACCTCCAGCCCCACACAAAATGTATCCGAATGTTGTTGCACAACATTTTCAGAGCGGCTCGGGAAATTATAAAACAATTTCCGCTTCGACCAAACCTCTAGCGTCTGAGTATCTAGCTATATGACTGTTTAGCTCATTAGCAACAGCACGGAGCATAACAAATAAGCATCCAACTTTAGTGAATAAATTCATATGTATGTAATATGTTCAATGTGCTAGTAGAGGAAAACCGAAATTAACCCATATATTTGTTTCGGTTACGGTACTGATAACCGGTTTTGTAAATAGAGGTTATACGGTTACGGTTATAGGAAATAAATTTTTTTCGGTTACGGTTACGGTTACGGTTTCGGTTTCAAATTTTAAAGTGTTTTTAGCGGTTACGGGTTACGGTTTCGGTTACGGTTTTAATCTCTGATTTAAACATTTGCAAGGGTATAAAAACTTCGGCAAAGACGAAGTATTAGCCTTCTCGTCTAGTATTAAATCGGCCTTCATCTGAAAAACACCCAGATGATATGTTCGAATATATCACTTTTACATTTCGAACATGTTAAAGTGATATTTTTTCAGATCAACAATTTAATATTTGCTAATATCAATGATATAGTTTTTAAATATCAAAGCTTTATTTTCAAAATACCTGTGGGACTTGGTATTAGTGTCAAAAATATATTTTTAAAATATCAAATAATTAAGGTCGTCCAAATCAAGTCCACTCTCTAGTAATATGCAAATACCCTTCGCAAGGGTGATATATTCGAACATATCATCTGGGTGTTTTTCAGATGAAGGCCGATTTAATACTAAAAAATATCAGATCGGTACTAAATATCATGATCTTTTTTTTCTGTGTAGAATTTGTGTAGGCCACACTAAGCATTAATTGCTTTTTTTCGGATTTTATTCGGATTCGGATATCGGACTTTACACAAGGTGTAACTTTCCCTACGGTCCTGACAGAATTGACACAAAATTTCCATAACTAGTGCATAAGTTTAACTATATGGTAAGATGGCGCCAATAAATCTCCGACAAACAGAATGACTTGTAGGAAATGGTTTAGTTTGACAAAATTGCTAAAAATCAAGTAAAAATTGGCTTTGAAGGCCGATTTCGAGACCATTGGCAATCCTTACAGGGTCTGTCCGCAAAGTAATAGGACTGAGTTGATTTAAAAAAATTTATTGAGCCAATCGTTACAATTCTTTAAAAAATTAAAAATAGGCTCCTGCGTCGACGCAGCGCTGGCAGCGCGATTTACAAGCATTGCAGGTGTCACGTAAGGCATTCTCCGGAATAGCCCTGAGCATGCTGCTTGGATCCCCTCTGTCGGGGCCTGCTCTTCATCGGCTTTTTCAGGCAAGGAAACAAAAATAGTACGGGGGCCCATCTGGGCTGTAGGGGGGCGGCGAAAGCGTTGGGATGCCGGCCTTGGTCAGGTAGTTGTTCACAAGAAGTCACTTTTAATATTCTGTTTTCGGAGAATGTCCGCGTACACAGCGCGCAAGTTCAAATTCTCCGTCACAATGTCATGAACCACAGATTTTGGTAAAATTAACATCTGTGCAATTAAACGAATACTTAGTCGACAGTCTGAGTTCAAATCTTTGCGCACACGAGTCACATTGTCGGTGTTTGCCGAAGTCCAAGCTAAGCCTGCTTGATCATATCAGAGTTTCACACAGAATTTAATAGCGTACCTCTTGCCGGCTTGCACCACTCACAGAAACAAGTCGCGCGAAAATGTCTGTCCTGACTCTCCAGGTGCTCGCTCGTTAGCTAATGCCCTCTACCGAATCCAGTCGGAGCGCGCACGCTCCGAACTACGGTCGCGGCGGAAGAATATCAGTCCTATTACTTTCCGGACAAACCCTGTATGATAAGATGGCGCCAATAAATGTCCGACAAACGGAATGGCTTGTACCAAATGGTATAGATTGACAAAATTGCTATAAATCAAGTTATAAGTGGCCTTGAAGGCCAATTTCGACACCATTGGCAATACTTATATCGCGTGGTTGATTTTTCGCAGTTGCATTGATATGTATACTATCCTAGAGGCTTCTATTTCAGCAATTAATGCTTAGTGTGGCCTACAAAAATTCTAAAACTAGTTATGTGCAAACATAACTTGACCTCATGTCTGGCAAATCTTGCTAGTTAGATTATCTTAAAGGTCGTTTAAACAGTCGCAATATGCAAAAGAAAGAAATTTCAATTAATTTTTAAACATGAAGAACAAGTTTACATTCCATAAAAGGGACCGCAGAGCCATAAAACAAATTTGCATTTCGTAAAACGTTAGCATGCAATATTTTCGCGCAAAGGCGACGACATGTTCTTAAACAATAATTGTTTACTTAAGCGATTATTCATTAACTTGACCTAACTCTCATTGCCTGAATAGGCAAAATAAAAAATAAAATTCTTTCAAATGTCAAACGTCGCGCGCTGTCTGTGAAAGTCAAATGCACAAGTATTAAATTTGTCTATGCAACTGACGATTTAAAAGATGGGCAGTAAAACGCTAAACACAAAAGCAACAACCTGTACTGTTAATCTTTTTCTTAGCTTTGTCTTTGACCTTTGAATCAATTTTGCTTATTCGGAAAGCCATATCCGATTATAAGAAATATATGTACATAATTATAATTAATTAATTAATTCACCGTTACGACTTTGCTGCTGCCCTCTTACCACCCCCATACCAACCCACCCACTTCCCATCTACTTCTTACACAACTTCCACCCGTTTCCCACCTACTTTCCACCCACTTCCCGCCTACATCCCACCCACTTATCACCCAATTCCGGCCCAGATCCAAACCCCTAAATGTTATTTTCCATGCAGAATTTTCCGGGAATTTTCCAACTTCGGAAAATCACATTTCAAACTATTTCTATCATTACAAACCGAATTTCAGGCCAATCGGATGAAAAATTGTTTTTTTTTTCATGCAGAATTTTGACATTTGCTGCTGATGTCGGATCTCGCTATGAGCTTGCCTTTGGAATTCCCAAGCGTTCATAGCAATTCTTTCATTAGATGACTTCTGCCAACACACTGAGGACATGCGCAGACAGCTGAAGATTGAATTGGTATTCATGAAATAGCGTTATACTGTCAACCAGCCTTCTTTGTAGTGTTGTGCGTGTCTTGTTGTAGAAAAGTTGTGGACAATACCCATTACTTAATGACCAAGAGCCTGCCCAAAAAAAATTCTACGTTTTTCAATCAAAAAGGTCACTAAAACAATCACTTTGTTTCTTTTTAATACTTTTCCATCTTGTGGAGCAAAGCGCTATTAATTTAGGCTTACAAAATTTCCCAACTTCATCTGCTACTGTGGATCTGCTAACAGCACTCTAAATTGTCGTTGAAAGTGCCTTGGCAAACTAATTTTAACATTAGTTGAACTATCGAGCTGTATTACATTTAAATTAGAATCTGAAGAAAAGCAGGCTTCACGTTTGTTCTATCAAAACTGTACACTGTACACTATTAATTCTTTACAGAAGTGGGACATATTATCTTTAACTGTTCCACATACTTCAGCTAATAAAGTTGCGATTACCTCATGTGTAAAACCGCACTCGCTTATATGCGAGCACGAGAGAAGGACGATTTATGTTGTCATCTATATAGTGGCCGGTTGCACCAAAATAGCTTTTGTATTCGCAACTCCAATTATCGGCAGTCGTACAGACAGATATCTGCAATCGTACAAACAAAATTGTAACGTGAAAACGGTTATACAGCCCCAAAGGGGCCAAGCCAAGCTTCTCTCAATCTCTTAGCGGGTGTGCTACTAATTTTTCGAACTAGAGAAAGAGACTTTCAGTTTAACGCCGAATCCGAACGGCAAAGATTGAGAAGCGCTTTTTTATGGCTAGTTGACTAACTAGTCATAGCTAGAGCCAATAGGTGAAGGTGACCGAATGTGTAAAGCTAACGCAAAAAACGAAAATCAATCACTTAAGAAAAGTTCCTAGTACCCTACCTATTGACAAAGTAAATGAAAATTAACACTCAGGTACACAGAAAAAAAAAAGCCGAGATATTTTCAATCTTTTAAATCTTTGAGTAAGCCCGGCATGAGCTTGAAAATTCAATCTCGACTTCCAGGATATTCTACACAATTCAATCCTATAAGGATTGACCCATGCCTTTCGAACTTGAATCATTCCAAATGTGCTTACTTCAATCCCTTTCGAGATCACATGTCCATAAATTGGAGAGCGATAGCAAAGAAATATAAGTAGCCTTTTAGACATGCAGCAAAAACAGATGGGGTTGGTGGTGTGCGATGAAATGCCATCCCATTCATGTTCAGTGCGCGCGTGGTTGTGGGTTCGAGTCCCAGTTTGTTTTTTCAGAAGTATTAAATAAACCATGTTGGAAGTTGATAAGGATGTTCTATGGCATATGGCCTTGCGGAGGAGAGGAAGAAGAGTTGTCATTCCTCAAATTAAAAAGTCAAACGTGCCAAAAATGATACAGCTTTGGGATTAAATAATTTGTTTTTCTAAAATTTCAGTAAAATTCAATCCCTGATTTTTTTTTAGTGTAAGGTAAATGGTACTTGAATTTGCAAATCCCGCGATATGGTAAAAGTTGTCCTAAATTTGTATGTAGGGTTGATTCTAGTTCTAAAAAGCTAGGTACTTCCAAACACTACCCTTGCAAAGGGTATTATAATTTTGCCCAGAAGTTTGCAACGCATAGAAATATTCAAATCCGTCCCTATAAACTATATATATTCTTGATCAGGGCGACTAGCTGAGTCGATTGAGCTTTGCCCGTCTGTCTGTCTGTTTCTACGCAAACTAGTCTCTCAGTTTTAAAGCCATCGAGCTGAAACTGTGCACAGAGTCTTTTTATACCCGTTACTCGTATAGTAAAAAGTAACGTACTAAAGTCGTGCAAATGTATGTAACAGGCAGAAGGAATCATTTCCGACCATATAAAGTATATATATTCCTGATCAGCATCAACAGCCGAGTCGATTTAGCCTTGTCCGTCTGTCCGTCCGTCCGTCCGTCCGTCCGTCTGTATGAACACCTAGATCTCAGAGATGGACAAATGTTTCTTTTATCTGCACGCAGATCAAGTTTGTTTCAAATTTTGGCCACGCCCCCTCCCGCCCCCGCAATTTGGAAAAAAGTTATATCTCCTACAGTTTTAAAGATAGAGGACTCGTACCTTCTAGAGATAGTTAGTAATTAGCAAAATGAATCGATTTTATCGATGATAAAGATAGGATGAACGGTTCTCAAGTTATAAGCAAATATATATCTTATAGCTGCCATGGAAACTATCGGTCGAAAAGTGGGTCTTTGTGAGAAATTTTTTTTTGTTTTTTAATGTTATCGCCTCCAACTCAGCTATTATTAATGTTATATGCTTCCACACAGATCTGGAAGTTTTGGTCAAAATCGGATTACTATATCTTTAAGCTGCCATAGGAACTATCGGTCGGAAGATGGGTTTTATTTGGACAAATTGTTTGTTTTAATGCTGGCGTTCTTAAACTCTGACATATTAAAACATTTGCAAGGGTATAAAAACTTCGGAAAGACGAAGTTTGCTTGGCCTTTTCGTTTTCAGATCACGCCGAGTTCGCGTTTAATGGGCACATTTATACCAGCAACACAGATACAACATATGTTGCTGGTAAAAAAAATGACAGCTAAAGTTTTGGAAAATTCGCCAAATATGAACGAATTTACCGTCACCATTATATATAAAATTTAGGAACAATTACTTAATATTACAAAAAAAATTTAAATAATTATAATAAAATTGTGATTTCAGAAGATACAGTAAAACACTATTCAGCAATATCAACGCGAGACCTGTCCGGTAAACGAAACCTAAGAGAGGCAGTTTTTAAAAAACCCTTTATATTATATATTATAAATTTATTTTCCAATTTTTTTTTGGAGATTTGAATTCTTTTATATATATATATTAACAAAGAAAATGTTTGTGCAAAACCGTTAATAAAGTTTTGGTGGGCATGTTTAGATCTAATTTCTGATCTTTTTTAGTGAAATCAAAAATGTCGTTCGGTTTGTATGCACATATGCATATTAGGGCGGACGCCGATTAGGAAAAATTAACAGACACCATAATAAATGATTGCTTTTAAGGTGTAAATAATAAGCACCTAACACAGCCAACAAACCCGAATCAACAAAGGAAGAAAAATCTGCAAAATTTGATCTGGGTCGAGGAAATTTTTTTTTTTTTTTTTGGCGGCCTTCTTATCGATGAGGCATTGCTTAATGGCATCGACCAGCCCATTAAAATTGATTTTTGTTAAATTTTACGATTCTTTTTGGTGTTGACATGGCTGAAAATACACAAAAATTCATAAAAATGCTGTTAAAAAATGTTACACTAACATAAACACTGATATTTGACAGTTTTATGGCCAAACACACGCTTTAAACACAAAAAAATGAGGGTGTCCACAACCGGTGCAAAAGTGTGTCCATTCTTGAAAATGGTAGCCACTTTTATTTTGTTCAGCAAATTTACACGACACAAACATTTCACTGAAATTTCATATCACATCACAAAGTACACTTAATGCACTAAATAACAAAGTATAATACTCACCACTTTTCAATGTTTTGCTTCGATTTAACGCAATGTGGAAATTGAAAAAAATAAAAACTCGGAAAAATTTTCAAAAATTTTTTTTATTTGCTCACAGCAAGAAACCAAATGCGTGTTTACACTTCGGTATTGGCTCAGATCAGTGCTGGGAATGCTGATTAGTTTTTTTAATCAGTCATCGCTTAAATAAAAAAAAAGTTTTTTTTATATAATGGAGTTTTTCAAGCTAAAAAAATTACTTGATTTAAAGAGTTGAAGTTTTCTATTACCATTAAATCCGGTTGAAATATGCTTACGATTTAGCTTAACTGATTTTTTTAATTCAATTGAATTTTAATTGAACATTTTCATTAAAATTAAGAATTAGTTGAAAGTTCAAGCTTTAAGTCAATTATTACTGGCACTTGAACCCAGTCCCCTCCATTAAAATTTAGCCTTCCATTAAATTTTCAATTGGGATTTTTGACACCAGCCAATTTTAAATTGAGAAATTTCCCGTACATTAAATTTTCAATTGGGATTTTTGACACCAGCCAATTTTTTAATTGAGAAATTTCCCTTACATTCAATTTTCAATTGGGATTTTTGACACCAGCCAAAATTGAATTGGGGTTTTTTACTTCAATGAAATTTTCAATTGGGACTTTTCACAACCAGTCAAAATTAAATTGAGAAATCTGTGTAAAAACAAAAGCAACTGTGTTCAAAATATTATTTGAACGCTGAAGTATTGTATTTTTTCCTAGTTTCAATGGCCAATAGCCGACTTTGTAACACAATATCGATAAGCGATACCAACGTAATTTGACTTATAGATTGTTTTGAATAACTTTAAATGCATTTTTATTGAATGAAACCAAGATTTTGATCCTTTTGAAAATCTTGGGCATACGCGTATTTATTTCTTCAGCAGAGAACAATTTGGTGAAAAACTTGCAGGTACCCGGCGTGCGTTGCTACGTCCCATTTAGAATTTTAATAACAAAACGAAGAAATGACGCTTACTTGTCAATTGCCTCTGATTCAATCTTTACGGTAACCTAAACTTATTAAAAATTCGCGATTTCTTAATCCGTTTGATCGACAACTTCTATTTTCCTGTCTTCATGACAATTTAACTATAAAGTTTTCATGATAATCTGAACTTATTAGAAAATTTTGTATATTTCCGGATTCTTCGGAACGCTTGATCTTGTCCCGTCAACTATATAGTCTGGCTCTCAGAAAATTTTTTAAATTTAGCGACTTTTTGGACCGTTTGATCTAACCATTTATGTGTCATCTATCAAACTATTATATAGTTGATTAGTGCTTGAAAAAATTTTAATCAGCATTACCAGCTCTGGCTCAGATTAAGTGTACTGTCAAACTACAAGTTTGACATTACTCAGTCTGGCGGCATCTGTCACCTGTCAAAAATAGACTGGGGTGTCCACAACCGGAGCGTGTCCCCAACTTAATAATAACTTTCCCCTATTATTTACATATTGTCCTGGTTGTATAAGGTTGTCAAAAAAGTCTTGCGGTATTTTTATTGAGTTTTCAATTGTTCATAAAATTGGTTATAATAATGCGATTCAAGTCAAATATGCGCCGTTTTGTTCGATGACGAGTTCCCAACGAGATACCAACTTCATAATGCCCCTCTTATAGAAGCTCGCTCCCCTATTGGCAAAAAACTCGGAGAGCCAATTTTCACAGGACTCTCTTGTGGCCAACTTCCGACTACCAAGCTCGTTCGCCATGGACAGAAATAGGTGGTAATCACTTGGTGCGAGATCCGGACTATACGGTGGATGCAAAAGAACCTCCCATCCGAGCTCCCGGAGCTTCTGGCGCGTCACCAAAAATGTGTGTGGCCTGGCGTTGTCCTGATGGAAGACAATTCGGCCTCTGTTTATCAAAGATGGCCTCTTCTGCATGACTGCTGCATTCAAGCGGTCCAGTTGTTGGCAGTACAGGTCCGAATTGAGCGTTTGACCATAGGGGAGCAGCTTATAGTGGATGATTCCCTGCCAATCCCACCAAACACACAGAAGAACCTTCCTGGCCGTCAATCCAGGCTTGCCCACCGTCTGGGCAGCTTTACCGCTTTTCGACAACGACCGTTTGCGCTTCACGTTATCGTAAGTGACCCACTTTTAATCGCTAGTCACCATCCGCTTCAAAAACGGGTCGTTTTTGTTGCGATTCAGAAGCGATCTTGGCGCATCTTCGATCACCTCTGCACCAGAACGAAAACGTTGAAACCATCGTTGTGCGGTGGAAATGGAAACTGTATCGGGTCCATAAACTGCACAAATTTTATAGGCAGCATGAGATGCATTTTTGCCTTTATCGTAGTAGTACTGTAAAATATGCCGTATTTTCTCTTTATTTTGCTCCATGTTTGCGACGCTATAACTCACGAACGACTAAAAACAAACAACAATAATTCAAACACGTGTTAGCGCGTGAAAAGCTCTAGCGTGAACCGATGCGACGAATACAACTAGAACTACGCGCTTGCAAGGACAAGCTTGCGGAAATACCGCAATATATTAAAAACAATTTATCAATGGTTGTGTTGCCTTTTTGTCAAATGTTATGACTTCGCTCCAAGTCTACGCCAGCTAATTAAAATTTAAGCATGGGCAACAGTACGTATGAGTGATAAACTTTGAATCCACTTCGTAATTTTAAGAAAAATGTGTTTTTGTATGCCTATTTTACTACAAAGCGCATCGTATCAGGGGGTATCACTATGGCATTACAGTTTTCCACACATCGCATGTCCCGCCTAATACACACACATACATAGGTTCATTATCGCGTCCAAAAACCGTTTGATCATTTTCCTTTCAAAGTGAACCCATTGGCATGTAACCTGATAACCAAAATTCAAACCACTCTCGTCTGCCTCACTCGCATTTTTTCACGTCCAGTCCGTGCTGGGGTCAGCTCTTGGTTCTTTTTCTGCTCTCTCTTTGTTTTTGCATTGTCTCTAACTAAGTCCTTAAAGTTGATTCGACCAAGTCGCCATATCCGCGACAGGTCAAGCACTCATTTTCCATCAGTTAAACTCCGCTAACTTTATTGGCCAAGTGTTGGCTGGCCGGCCGGCTGTGTTTTATTTAAAATTTATTTAAATGAAGTCGAACGTATAAATAGCGCCACTTTAGATGCAATCAATGGCTTAAGCATTTCAACACTGGGGTAAAGTCAAGATAGCAGCTTACGACCGAGACCACTCGAACATGGTTCAACAAATTCAAACAGATAAAATATGCAAAAATTAATTAAATACTTGCGCTTTGCATGTTCCTTGAAAACAATTTGCCAGACACCAAGGCTCATGTTGTTGGAGGTGGTCGAGTGTGGAAGTGTGTGTGCGAGTGTGTCCGGAAGCAAAGCGAACTTACGGTCGATGGCTAGGAACGGACAAGAGCAGGCCAAGAGCGATGTCGGTGTTGAGTTGTAGTCGTGGCCAGCGATGTCGACGTCGGCCTGTCCAGGTGTGGAAAGTGTGCTATATAATTTGCAGCAGGCAAGTGAAAAAAGTAGAAAGCGTGCAGCAAGCCGGGGCAGCCAAGTAGAGAGTGTCGGGGAAGACAAAGACAACAACAGGGAGGGGGCAACAACAACAACATCGATTGCAATTTACTGCCTGATGCACTTAAGAAAATTTATGCAAATACCCAAAAATACTTACTTTACTTTGCCAGAGAGTAGACCAGGTTGGGGCCCGGGCCCAGGCAGACGCCTCAGCAAGGACAAACGGTATTATAGCATAAATTTTATAGTGCAGTTCGGGTCTATGAACTTTTGGGGGAGGAGGGCGGAGTGCCGTCCTACCTGGTACTCGTACTCCACTCGGGCATACTAAATGAAGCAGCGCCCACAAAACTGCAAGCGCTGGCTTCATTACTTAAGCGGCGCCGTTTTCCCTTCCTGCTTTCGATTTTTTGCCTCCTTTGAGAAATAGTTAAGAACACACCAAGACGACGACTATGGAGTCGCCGGTGTTATATATGGCAAATTGAGCAAGTCGACCGCTGAGAATCTGGCAATGCCCGCAGGTCGTGAGCGAGCGAGTGAGTTATGTAACTTGGCGTGGACACTGGCCGAAACAGCGGACGGGCGAGCACAATTGGAGGCTGCTGCGCAAAGTGGCGCATAAATCAGCGGCCAGCTCAGGCCACAAAACTGACAGCAGACAAATTTCGACAGCCGCTTGGCCGCTGCACTAATTTGCCCAGGCATTCGCTCATCTTGAGATCCGTCGGTCTGAGCCAAATTGATGTGCCTGCAGCTGCAGCGAGCAAAAAGCGAGCGGCGGCGAGGATGAGCCAGAAATCGGAGGCGGCAAGAGCTATCGTGTTAACCAAATGTTGAAGCCAAGTGTTTGGGTGTTGCCCAAGAGGGCAGGGACCGTGTTCGTGTGCTTGCTGGCACTTGTTGGCGACTTGTGTGATGAAGTGCAGGCGGAGGCAAGCGGCTCACCACCCGCGTCTTAACAAGCTGCCAGCCTGGTCTGGGGTCCGCTTAAATAACTTGCAGCAGGTGTTTTTTACACATTCTCTAGCTTGTCCCGCGACATGAGAGAAGACAGCTGCCCTGCCCGTCCCCGCCCGCCTCTGCCTCACTCTCAGTCTGTGTGGGTCTGTGCGTGTGTACATAACTTAAGATCTATGAGGATTTGAGGTTGTTTAGTGCCGTGTACAATGCAGTTTCGTACGTTGCTTCTCGGGTTGCCTTGTCCTCGCTGAGAGCTGCTGGGGTTTCTCTTATTTTTTGCTTCTTTTCTGTGGGTGATGTGTTGTGTGGCCCGCACTTAAGGTAATTTGCATTGCAGAATTTACAGAGCCCGGCCAAGGCAACGGCGGCAACCAACGTGCCGGGCATGAATGAAGCAAAGTGCTACAAAGGATTATGCAAATTAATTATTTTTCGCAAGGCAGTCGCTGCCGCTGCCGCTGCTGCTGCCGCTGGAGAAGCACCTAGCAGCATAGAAAGTGTAACGACAAAATTGTGGGCGTCACCCGCCCGCCGGCTCTGAGCCAACAATGGCCAAATAGCTCCACAGCCCCAGCAGCAGCAGCAGCCTCTTCCACCAACTCAATCTCCGCTCCGAAAACTGCCTGCGAAAGTTGTTTAGTTTTTTAGCAGCAGAAGCGGCAGCTTCGTCGTCGTTGTCGTTTTTAGTTTTGCAGTTTTTAGATTTTGGTTGAATGCATTTTAATAACCAAGTGCTCAAGGTTGCCACTTTTGATGGCATTTCGTTTTACGCCCCGCCCGCAACGTGCCATGTCTGCTGCCCCACGTCCCCCGCTGGGCCCACAGGTTGTAACTAACTGCCGTGCCGAGGAGTGCAGCTTTAGGGTGCACCTATTAAATTCTACAACGGACTCGAGTTCTGGCTCTGCCGGCTGCTGCTGTGGGCAAAGTTTTATTTAATGAAATGCGGCAAAAAAATACCCACAGCAACAACAAACAAGCCAAATAAACATTAAAGGGTAAAGTTTTGCTATTAAAATGCTACGTAAATTTTAATTGCCGGCGCTTTTTTCTTGTTTCGGGCCATGTATTGGCAAATGTATTTAAGCCGATTGACCGCGCGGCCACCGCCTCGCATGTGAGGTGCATGCGAAAGCATAAATTAAATGTTTATTTATATCTGCATTGATTAGTTTTTCGCACAAGCACACACACCACACACAGACACAGGCTGGCCGTGCCAACAAAGGATGTCTTTGTGCGTGTGTTCGAGGCTGGAAGGCTGCAGTTTGCATGTTTGGATTAGTTAATTACATTTGTCTGTGTTTTTGTTTTGTGCATTTATTTACATACGCTCGGGGCTAGATTTAATTAATTAAATAATTGCCCTGTAATGTCCATGCACTTGCCAAATGCAATGGCTCATCTGATTTGAGTTTGAAAGCATGACACAAAGCAAGCGATTGAACGATCAACTGCGGGACTATACGGAGAGCTCCCATTTCTGAAACTATTGATTGGGCATCAAAGATGCTTGTGCTTGTCAACCAGTCCCCGTACCGAGCCGGGGTCCATTCAATAAAATTGAACCGAACCGCAAATTGTAAATGAAAAGCTTTTGTTATACTCTGTACCAAAAGTACAAAGAGCTTACTTATACTGTGCAAATGCAAATCCAATTCAATTCCTTATTTACTGGTTAAAATTAACATTTTAACAACGTCAATTTTTCATATCCTTTTGTTGGAAAGTAAAACCATTCTGGCGAAAAATAAATAAATTGATAATAAGTAAATTTATAATGAAACTCAAAGTGTTACAAATACCGTCGGAAAATTCTTGAACATATCAATGAAACATCAATCGTTTTGAATAAAAATTTATCTGATATATATCAAGTTCTTCTCGGTGTGTTTTAAGAGCCTTACAGGGTTTGTCCGGAAAGTAATAGGAGCGTGCGCGAGTTATTGGTTGGGAGCAGTAATTTTGGGTGTTATGTTATGTTTTAAATTTAAAAGACTTTTTCTAGATGTTTGTTTATTACATTGTGATTAAAATGCTCCGACTGCAAATTTTACATGTCAATCTTCTATATGTGTTTTGCACAGGTTGCTTTGTTGTTCAAATTAATACATGTTAGTTGATAGTTGATGTAGGTGCGAAATGCACCCATGGTAATGTATCCATACTAATGCTTCAAGGATTCTTGCATATCTGCAGCGGTGTCTCCGAGGGTAATGCATCCAGAGTAATACATCCAGGGTTCTTGCATATCTGTAGAGGTAACTCCGAGGGTAATGCATCCAGAGTAATGCTTCCAGGGTTCTTGCATGTCTGTAGCGGTAACTCCTCCCCTCCGAGATTGAAGCGACGGTTATTGCATGGGCATCACCTAGCTTCATATGGTGTAATTAGTCCAGTGGCGGCTCATCGATATTTGTAACACTTCTTCTGTATGGTCATGCGTAGCCTCACAATACACATCGTGTGTAAATTTATTATTAACATTTGTTCTGTTGATTCTTGTGTTTTTTTTGTGCTATTGTAGTTTGTGTATCTCTCGTATTAACGTATTTATTTATTTTTTTTTTTTTTTGTCTTTTTTTTTTTGTTAATAAAGGTATTATTTAATAGGAATATTATTTGTTTCATGAAATTTGAGAGTTAGTCGCGAACTATTTTTCTAATTTTTGCTTTGTGTATTTTTTGTTTCCTTTCAGTTTTAAATGTTGCACCATTATCTTCATATACTTTGTGTTTTGAAAACCTTGGAGTTAGTTTGTTTCTCCTATTTTCCTTTCTAAAAACAATGTCATTCGGATTTAATGGAATAGGTTTATCTCTAGACTCATTTAGTTTTTCGATATTTCTAGTTTTTTGTTCCTCCAACATATTTTTTACTTTGGGATATATTTCCTTCTGATATATATTTAGTTTCGATAAATAGTCATGTTCGCTATCAAATTGAATGGTTCTTTCAAAAATATGGGTTCTGCCTGTAAAAAGCTCGTATGGTGTTAGTTTCGTTGTGGAATGTACGGCGTTATTATAAGTTATCAATACCTCGTGCAGTATTTCGTCGTGTTCACATTCCATTTTTAATTTTTTTTTATTGTCCGTAATGATTCTATAAATCTCAGTTAAAGTTGAATGCAATCTCTCTACAGGGGAATTGCTGGAAGATTGTTGAAATGAAGTTATATGTAATTCGATGTTATATTGCTTACAAAAAGCTTTGAATATATTTGATGAATATTCTGCACCTTGGTCACAAACAATTTTCTTAGGAATACCGTTTTGGCTAATAAAACGCTTTATTGTCTTAACAATATTTAAACTATTTCTAACTGGAATAGTGTAGCCCGCAGCAAATTTAGAAAATTTGTCAATAATAGTAACGACATACTTCTTGTTAATTGTATATAAGTCCGTGTGTATAATATCCATAGGTTTAGTTGGAGTCTCTGTAATTTGATATACCACCTTGGGTGGATGTCGGTCATACTTTTGTATTTGACAAACATCGCAATTATTAATTGTTTGTGAGATTTTAATTTTCATATTCGGAAAGTAAAACTGCCTTCTCAAATGCCAGTATGTTTCGTCCCTACCCCGATGATTATTAGCTAAAGGCCTGTATCCAGCACTGCGGAAAATTCCTGTCAGGAATGTGCAATTTATTTCTTGTGTGTGTGGAACACAACTAAATCAGTGTGACCATGCACCTAACAGGTTGAAGGCCACTCTGATCAATCAGCTGTTAAGCACTGTTAACTATTTGAATTTAAATAAATTTAAGAAAATACAAATAATATTTTCTGGAGGAAGCATGCTGCTCGGAGTATGTGCCAAACACTTTACACTTGGGGATGATAAACCGATGGCATGACACTTTGCAGTGTGTCCCGGATGGCACAAAACATCACTGCAGCATGTTGTTAACTGCATTACTTTATAATGCAATCTTCTCCAAAATAGTATGACCTCTTGGTTGTATGCCAATCAAATGAAGTCTCTCATCGTAGGATGTCTAAATTCATTAGCATTTATATTAGGGATTTTGTGGCCGGATCAGTACCTTGGTTTTGGTCGATGGGCGAACCGCTGGAACATAGCCAAAACCATACGAAAATTACTTAAGTGCGACTCCTAGGATCAAGAGTCCCATATATAGATACCGCGGTACCTTGGCATGTCTCTGGACCGCCGGTCGGGAAAGTCCATGTGACTCGGGCACTAGCTACTGCATTGGAGCTCCATTGGCTTCTTAGTCCTAGTAGCGGTTTATCTGGGCGATCCCGTTATGGGGTGCGATATGATCCACTGCCCTCAAAAAACTAGAGTCTTCTATGTGGTGCATACAACTACATACATATATACCGCGGTGTGGACGCTTTGCCATTATGCGCCCAAACCAATATGCACACCAGCAGGAATCATGGCCAATTGGTGCATGACTCCAATAGATTTGCCTATGATCTGGCGACACACAGATGAAGAAGGCGTCTTAAACAACGACATCTCTCCGACCTTTGTGTCTATGGACAGCGTCCCTCTGGCGGCCTCATCAATTTGGCATAAGTGTGCCTTTGGCACCATCCCCTACCAATCTTTGCACGCTGATGGTTCCCCAGCCAGATGACCACTCATAATAAAAAAATATAAAAGCATTTCCCCCAAAGTGTTCGCTCATCACATCCAAAATAATTGTTGGCAATATATTCCTGCGCTGTGTATCAGCTGTTCTCTCCATCCACACACGCTATCGATATGTCAACTATCGATAAGAAACTGTGGATTACGTTCATGTTTGCTGGATACACAAGCAACGAAAAGGTAAACTAAAAATTCCTGCCACAGTTTTTTTTATATGAAGTTTGACAGGAATTTTTAGTTTCCGCGGTGCTGGATACCCGGCTTAAATGATAATTACGAATTTGTTGTTCTTGGGCATCAGTCTCAGTTAGTTCTGTTAGGAATATTGTACATCTTACTGCGTTAAATAAACCACTATGTGCGAAATAAGCTGAATACACGTCTTGAATGATTTTAAAAAATCTCATCAGGTGCACATATTGCACATATTTTATGCGGTCTTAAAAAATTTCTTTAAAAATTTTGAAATTTTATCGTTGTCAAACGAAGGTTCTGAAATTATCCGTCTAACTTTATTCTTAAACGGAGTCATTGTTTGAATGTTTGATGTGCTATCAACTCTAAATATTAACTGAAGATTGAAGTCATTTAATGGTTTTTCAGAAATATAAATTAGCTCATCTAAAAAATCTTGAGCCGAATGAATCGTGTCTCCAAGTGTGCCTGCCTTAGAGAAATTATCGTTTATGTTAACATCTATTTCTACACGAATCAAAGCGTCAGCAACCACATTCTGTAACCCCTTTTTATAAATAACTTCAAAATTGTATTCTAGTAACTGCAGCTTCCAGCGTACTAACTTGGAGTTGGGTTCCTTAAAACTCATGAGCCAAATAAGAGGTCTGTGATCTGTTATTATTTTAAACTTTTGACCAAAGAGATATGGTCTAAAATATTTAATAGACCAAACTATTGCTAACATTTCCTTTTCCACTGTGGAATAATTCAACTCCGTGTCTGTTAGGGTTCTACTCGCATAAGATATTGGCTTGTCTATACCTAAACGACCTTGGGACAAAACAGCTCCAATTGCTACATTGCTAGCATCAGTTGTTAAAATGAAAGGTTTTGTAAAGTCCGGATATTGAAGTAAGGGGTCATTACATAACAATGTCTGACATTTTTCAAAAGCATCAATATATTCATTGCTTATTTTTACAGAGCCTGTTCCTTTCAATTGTTGTGTCAATGGTTTAGTAATTTTTGCAAAATCTCTAATGAATTTCCTATAATATCCCAACAACCCAAGAAAGGATTTAATTTCTTTCTTCGTTTTGGGTATTGGAAACCCCTTAATAGCCTCTAGTTTTTTTTGGATTAGGTTTTATACCCTCACTAGTGACTATGTGGCCTAAATACTCGATTTCTTTTCGTAAGAATTCAGTTTTATCTGGTTGCAGCTTAAGATTTGCACTTTTTGAGTCGTGTAAATATTTTATGAAGATCCTGTATGTGCTCTTGAAGTGATGGCGAGAATACGATTATGTCATCCAGATATACCAGACAACACTTTTCTATCAACTCACCCAACAAGTTATCCATAACCCTCTGGAAAGTGGCTGGAGCGTTTGTCAGACCAAATGGCATTCTAACATACTCAAAATGCCCACCTTCTGCAGTAAAAGCAGTCTTTGGAATGTCTTGAGACTCCATTTCTATTTGATGATATCCACTAGCTAAATAGATCCAAAGATGAAAAATATTTTGCCCTTCCTATCTTGTCTAAAATCTCGTTTATAGCTGGCATAGGATATTTGTCCTTAACTGTTTTTTCGTTAAGTTTTCTATAGTCTACTACCAATCTCCACTTTTGCTCCCCGGATGCGTCCATTTTTTTGGAACTAACCACACTGGGGCACTCCATGGAGAATGGCTATGTCGTATGATGTCCTGTTCTAGTAGTTTTTCAATCTGGTTTTTAATTTCTTTCCGTTCATAGTAAGCATATCTAAATGGTTTTGAGTAAATAGGTATGTCATCGATTGTTCGAATATTGTGTTTAACCATATTCGTAAAGGTTAGATTCTCGCTATTATCGTAGAACATATTAGGAAATTTGGAACACAAATTTATTACAGCTGTTTTTTCTCTTCTGAATTAAGGTGGTCTACTCTAATTTTTAAGTTCTTATTTATCGCGTCACAATTTTGTTTTTTTCTTCAGAGATTATATTTATTTCCACATAGTCATCTTCATTAAATTCTTTAACATCCAGCTGTCTCTCTAAATATAAATTTTGCTTTTTTATGGAATAGTTGACAACCTCCATATAACTATAGTTATTCTTAGCTTTATATAGTCCTCCGGATATTATTAAATCTTTAGAAATTTCTGTCGAATCACACCAAAACGAACCTTCTTTTACACTAACTGGTAATGACACAACTGTTTTAGAAGCCTCCTCTACAATATGTAACCCTATAGATTTGTTATTTTCCATCTGTAATTTGATACTAAAACTATTTGTTTCAAGTAAAAGATTCTTAATATTTACTATGCCTCCTATTTTCGTTAATATATCAATCCCAATCAGGCCATCAAAATATGAGTGAAAACGGAATAGCAGAAAGAAAAAATCCCTGTCTTCTTTAAATTCTTTAAATATGGGAATTTTTACTCCTTGGTATATGGTGTGTGTGCTCAATACAGTTTTGATTTCAGTTGGTTTTGATAACTGCACTTGCTGATAATAGGGTACAAACTGAGGATTAATAAATGAATATGTTGCCCCTCTATCTATAAGAAATTTTAAATAATTCCCATTTAACGAATTTATTAATATATATGGTAAAGACGGGCCGTGTCTTTCTTTGTCTACATATCCTGTCTGTAATCCGAGGCTTTTGCTTGAAAATTTACGGTGTCATCGATGTTGTGTAGAGATTGGGAATTTTGGCGTTCACCCGCAATATGTTTATTAACATTATAAGCCTGTCCTTGTTGCTTGAAATGATTAACAGTGTTTTTACTAAGAGAAGACTGTCTACTGTTATAGTCATGGCTTTCTTCTTTTGGCATAATTGCTGGTACATTTGAGTTATTTTTATATTGTCCACTATAATTTGACTGCCACCTGTCAGGTAGTACGTTGCTGTTTTGTCCATAGCTTCTACGGTTATAATTAATGGGTGGAATATTGGTACCTCTATTGTTATTGAACTGTGATCGATAATCAATTCTTCTGTTATCATAATTTGATTGCCGGAAATTTTGGGCCTACATTTGAATTAATGATGGTTCATCCCGTCGATCAGCGAAATGTAAAATTAAATTTTCTTTTATTTCACTCCAAACTAAGCCTACACCTGTTGAATTCAGAACATCATTCGCTTTCCCCTCTATCTTATTTCGTATTGCCCTTAAAAGTAGTTGTCCATAGGGGTGTTATCGGTTCCGCGAATTAACAATCGAATTTCCTCAACATTAGTAATAAATTCATTAAGGGAAAGATTATTGCCATCAAATACAGGTAGGAAATGAATAGCATCAGGAATCCTGAGCGAATCAAAAACATCTTGGGGACTTGCCCCTTTAGATGCATTCGAATCTAAAGAGTTTGAATTTAATGCCATTGTTTTTAGATACTGTTTTTTATACGGCTTACTGTCAGTCCGACTCTCTTAGATTTTTTTTAAAATATTTTATCTTTTGATTTATATTTTTTTTTACTTTAGTGTTAATATCGAGATCCACTGTGTATTAGTATTAGTGTCAAATTGTTGAATGGGTTTTGGTAATGTATGTAATGTGAATGCTTTTAAGTTTGTAATAATTAGTATATTGTGATATGGCTTTCTTGCAGGTATGAATATGAATTCTTCAGATTCTGTAAAAAGAATTATTTATAATTACTTGACTGTATTTAGAATTGTTTTTTGATTTTCTTTTTTATAATAAACAATTATTTAGAATATAAATTGATATATATTTCTATTTCACATACTATAAGTGTGCTGAAGTCAGACAAGACCATTGTATACTCCAATATCTATGTCTAAAAACTAACAGTCATCACCTTATGTGGCCCTTCGTAACGTGCTGAAGCTAGGACAAGCCCTGCATACTGCAGCGACATGTGCCTATTTGCGGACAGTCAACATTACGTTTACCCGTTCCTATTATCGTTTTAATATTTGTATATATATTTCATAACATATGTATGAACTTACTTACTCTTAATTCGGTAAATACCAAACCTCTTTCTACAATGATTTTCTTTGGCATCTATTTGTAGACAGCTTCTGTAATTATGTAATGAAAGATACAAGTTATTGACACATGTCGATTGTTTTTTATACTGATTAATAATTTTTTTTTTTGATGTTTTAAGTTGACATTTTATTGCCTTTACATTGTTTTATATATTTATTAAGATGACAATTATGTAAATTATCGTGCTTGAATGGGTATATATATTTATGCATTTGTAAAACATTGGAGAAAATAAAAGAAAAAAAAATTATTTCTTTTTCTCTCCTGCAAATTTATGAAACTACATACGATGGCCTATGTATTACCATCTTACCATTTCTCACTCCAATTATCACTACATAAACACTTACACCCATACACAATTTTTTTCGAATTTATAAAAATTTGTCATATTCTTTTTTTTTCTTCTTATTCGTTGTATATTGAATAAATTATGATATGCTCTCATAATTTAATTCCTTTCCTATTACTTTTTTTTTTTTTTTTTGCTTAGATTTTTTTTGACTTACGTTGTTTTATTTGTGTATTTCCTTGTAATATTGTTGATTTTTTTATATACGTTATTTTTTGTATTGGCTTATGCACTTGGGCACATATATAATTTTGTATATATTTAGCACTTAATTTTTTTTTTTTTTTTTTTTTTTTTTTAATACTTGTTTTTTTTAACTAATTTTAAATTTCTCTTGGAACAATGTTATTTTGAACACGAGCTGCACTGGTCAACGTTTGGCACACGAATGAATTCAAGTCTATAATTTTTCAGCTCATAGTCATAATCAAGCAAATAATAACATACCAGTGTTGGTAAGTTTGTTAGAGTTATGACAGCTAAAACACCCCATCCACCCCAAAATTTTTTTCAAAAAATTTGTTCAGCTCGTCAAAATGTTCATTTTTTAACGTTAGTGGAGGTGTTCGTGACAGTTTTTTTTTCCTTTTGTTCGCAAAGAATTGAAATGTTTCTATCTTGCGAGTGTTCGTGCGAACATGTTCGGCAATGGATGCGAACATTTGCCCGAACATCATTTGTCAAAAATATTTGTAGAGTGAACACGTGCCCAAATGAGCAATGATTGTTGCTGGAATTTATTGAATGCTCCCAAAATGATGAAATAATGATTTAAACTAATTTGTATAGCCATCTAGGCCATGATTGTGTTATTTTTCGCTGCCATATTTTCATGTTAACTCGTTGTGATTTTTGAGAAAATGATGTTCGTGAGAAATTTTTCCCTTTTTTATGGGCCAAACGTATTTTTTTTGACGAACAAATTTGTCGAACAAATGTGTATATTTTACTTTAACAACACCTTTTTAGTGTTCATTAGTTACTTTCTAGCCATTACTTACACTTATTTACTCACACATTCAAATATGTGTTCACATCTGACGTGGCCTCACTGATATGCGATACAAAAAAAAAAAAACCTTCAACCATAAAAAAAATTAACCGGATGTGATATACTCTCACAAGTTCAACTCCTTTACCCATCTCGCAAATTTGCTTGGTCGCCCCTTCACATACATACATACATTCATCTTGAAGAATACTTATACTCCGCTTGCACTATTGTTAACAACTTTAGAGGTTCGCCTCCTGACTTGCAGATCCAACTAGTCAGAAGTTCCGACTGCGCCAGTTATTGGTTGGGAGCAGTAATTTTGGGTGTTATGTTATGTTTTAAATTTAAAAGACTTTTTCTAGATGTTTGTTTATTACATTGTGATTAAAATGCTCCGACTGCAAATTTTACATGTCAATCTTCTATATGTGTTTTGCACAGGTTGCTTTGTTGTTCAAATTAATACATGTTAGTTGATAGTTGATGTAGGTGCGAAATGCACCCATGGTAATGTATCCATACTAATGCTTCAAGGATTCTTGCATATCTGCAGCGGTGTCTCCGAGGGTAATGCATCCAGAGTAATACATCCAGGGTTCTTGGATATCTGTAGAGGTAACTCCGAGGGTAATGCATCCAGAGTAATGCTTCCAGGGTTCTTGCATGTCTGTAGGGGTAACTCGCGCACCGACTGGATTCGGTGGACTGGCTGAAAGACCTTTGACTTCGACAAACACCGACAATGTGACTCGTGAGCGCAAAGTTTTGAACTCTGACCGTCGACTAAGTATTCGTCTAATGGCACAGAAGTTAAAATTACCCAAATCTGTGGTTCATGACATTGTGACTTGAAAAATGACTTCTTGTGAACAGCTACCTGACAAGGCACCGGACTTTTTTTTGTTTCCTCGCCTGAAAAGGCCGATGCAGGCCACGATGTAGTGGGGACTGCTGGGCAGCTGCAGATGAGGTGCTCTACAGTTTCTGCTACTCCAGGTTCCGTGCATTTCCTGCAGATTTCCGCTGTCGTGCTGACCAGTTTATTTGCGTGAGCGGCTGCTAGACAGTGACCAGTTAGTATGCCTATAAACAGTATACAGTCTCTTCTTTGGAGCTGTAGCATATAGTGCGTAAGTTTTTTGTCTCTTGTGTTGAGACTGCTATTCATACTATTTCTTCTTCTTCTCTTCTTGATTGGCCCGATGCTTGAATCACAACCGTTCGACGGTCTCGGCCACTGCAATCAATGTCCGCCAGTCGCTTCTGCTCCGTGCGAGCTGGGACCAGTTGGTCACACCAAGCTTGGCAATGTCTGCCCGAACCTGGTCATCCCATCTTAGTCGTGGTCTCCCCTGCTTGCCTCTTCCTCCGTAGTCAGCCGCCTTCGAATAATAAGCTTTCCTTACTGGAGTTCTTCGTCCATCCTGGTGACATGCGCAGCCGCTGTTGCTTTATGCGCTTGACCAGACAGGTGTCCCCATAGAGCTCATACAGTTCGTCATTATTTCGAATGCGGAAATCATCGCCAAATTTTAAAGGTCCATAAATCCTCCGAAGAATATTTCCAGAGCACTCCTTCTCTGATCATCGATACATAGAGGTCGTACTAACAAATAAGTGTCCCTCACCCAAAAGGATACAGAACCCAAAAAAGACCAATTGGGAAGTACACAACAAAGTTCTCTATAAAAAGCTTGGACCATCCCCACCATACACACCAAGTACGGGGAAACAGGGGCCTGCCCCCCCTAGAAAAATAAAATCCACCTTTAAACCACCTTGGTGGTCTGCAAAGCTGGATAAGCTCCGAAAGGAATGTCGACATACATTTAACGTAGCCTAATATAATGACCAAACAACCGCTTGTGAGTTAGTTACGTAGCTACGTAGCTACGTAGTTATAAGAAAGCTACCAGGAGGGCAAAACGCACCTCCTGGACCCATTACTGTAGCAATATTGAATCTACTTCTGATGCATCACGGCTCAGAAAGATTCTGGCTAGCTCACCAACCTCGCCATGACTCTTACAAAAAACTGACGGCACCTGGACCGACTCGAGCGAAGAATCTCTAAATCTTTTGCTAAGCACTCACTTTCCTGAATGCTCCCTTAACTTAATACCTCAGGTTAGGCCAACCGACCTTTCAACGCACGACAAAACCATTGTCACGGGACAATAAATGGGACCGATTCGTTCGAACCATTTAAGCGCCAGGTCCGAAACATAGATCGCCCAACACAACAAAATTTACAATGACCTGGCTCTACACCCATAGCTGTCTCAAGGTCAACACATCCCACTAGTAGAGAAACTAAAGTAATATTCATACCGAAATGGCAAAGCTTCACATGTGAACCACGATTATTGCCCAGTCCTGCTCATCTAGCACACACCCAACATGCATACAGCAAGGGTAGGTCTACAGAAACCGCCCTGCACTTCCTGGTCTCAAGGATTGAAAGACCACTTGAAGTAAGGGACTTTTCTTTAGTAGCATTTCTCGACATAGAGGGTGCCTTCAATAACGTCCAACCTAACGCCATCACCTCTGCCTTGACATATGTGGGAGCAGATGTGCCGCTGGTAGGATTCATCGAACAACTGCTAACCAGCAGAACGGTGTACTCCCAACTTGGCGGTGCAACTGCTCGCAGATGTGTAAACAGAGGCACTCCGCAAGGAGGTGTTCTCTCTCCGCTTCTGTGGGTTGTAACAGTTAACCAAGTGCTGTGTCTAATGGAGGCGGAGGGACACGAGGTGGTGGCTTACGCGGATGATATTGCCATCTTCAAATGTGGAATGTTTCCTCAAACGCTGTGTGACCTCATGCAGACCGCACTGAACACTTGTTCAGTGGACTAAATCTTGTGGGTTGGGCGTAAACCCGGCTAAGACGGAATTAGTGCTTTTCACCCGAAAGTACAAAATTCCTGATCTTATCCCGCCTAAAATCAACGGAGTAAGCCTCGTATTTGGTGACAACGCCAAATACTTGGGTGTCATTCTGGATAAGAAACTGCTCTGGAATGACAACATAAATGAACGTATAAAAAAGGCAACCATTGCTCTTTTTTCTTGTAAAAAGGCCATGGGCCGTAAAATGGGTTTTTCCCCATCCATTGTACATTGGCTTTACACAGCCGTAATACGCCCCATACTTCTCTACGGAGCTCTAGTATGGTGGCCAGCACTCGGGAAACAATCAGCCCTCTACACAAAGTACAAAGAAGTCCGGAAATTTGTATTAGCGGCGCTTTCCGAACGACACCTACGGAAGCGCTAAATACTATTCTTCACCTTCTACCACTAGACCTCGTAGCTAAGCAAATGGCTACCACAACAGCCTTAAGACTACGAGAATCCGATACCTGGAACAGGGGCAATTCGGGACACGCTTCCATACTCGAAGACCAAACGGGTATACCATTAAGTACAGACTACTGTATACCACAAACGACGTTCGACAAATTCTACGACGTCTATATCCCAAGCCAAAACGCTTGGGACAACCTGCCCCACAGCAGAGCTAACGCCATTAACATCTACACTGATGGTTCTAAGCTCGACGAAGAAGTAGGAGGGGGAGTTTTCTCTCCCAACCTAGATTTGAACTTATCGTTCCGCCTTCCTGACCACTGTAGTGTGTATCAAGCGGAAATGGTAGCCATCCAGGAAGCTGCCACCTACCTTAACACACTCACGGTCAAGGAAGGAAATGTTTTCATATACTCTGACAGTCAAGCCGCCCTCAAAGCACTTGACTCTCATACAAACAATGCTAAAACACTTACTAAATGTCGATTATCTCTCAACGAGATCGCACGACATTTTAGTATACACCTTATATGGGTACCTGGACACCGCAACATAGAAGGTAACTAGTCTGCAGACAAACTGGCCAGAATAGGAACCACCATCGAGCTCATTTCAGAGAGGAGTACGATAGGTATGCCTATGGCGACATTTATGCTCCACATAAAAGCTGAAACACTGGGTCTCGCTACGAATCGTTGTAAAAACCCTTCCTCCTGTGCAGTAGCGAGGCTTACGTGGCCAACATTTGACCAAAAACGTACTAACACACTTTTACGTCACAGAAGAGAACACATATCACTTCTGATGGGGACTCTCACAGGTCACTGTCTTATTGGCAGACACGCAGCACGCCTAGGCGTCATTTACCATGACTTTTGCAGAAGTTGCGGACACGAAGAAGAGGAGGAATCGGTACAACACCGTTTGTGCCATTGTCCCGCCTTGAGTAGAAGGAGACTCAGAACACTTGGTCAACCTCTGCTACTCAACCTCTCGGAGACATCCGGGCTAGAGATCCCAGCTCTACTCAAATTTATTCTGTCCACACAATGGTTCAGTAACGAGGACCCACCTCAGTATTAAAAAGGGTTAATAGGGAATAAATATGGCATTGGGCTCAAAGTGGCCTAAATGGGAGAGCGGCTCGTCGTTCTCAGCCATCACAACCTAACCTAACCTTGTGTACTTCTCAACGTCATCATGCAAAGACGAACGTACTTTGCTGGTATACCAAGTGTAGACAAGGCTTCAAAAAACCTTGACCTTATCGGCGTGTCGAAGGCTGATTTATAATCAACAAAAAGATGGTGTGTGTTGATGCCTCGAGCGCCAGAACCTTATATGCAATAGGAAGGAGACTGATCCCGCGGTAGTTGGCGCAAACTGCAGGGTCTCCTTTTTTAAAGATTGGGCCTAGGACACTTAGATTCCAATCGTCGGGCATGCTATCGTCAACCCATATACGGCAAAGAAGTTGGTGCATACACCTTACCAATTCTTCCCCTCCAGCCTTGAACAATTCAGCGAGCAGCTCATCCACGCCTGCTGATTTGTTGTTCTTTAGCCTTTGTATGGCTAAAAAGACTTCCTGTTGGGTCGGCGGGTCTATCCTCTATGTTGTCGATTGGTGGCATCGCTGCTTCTCTAGAGGCGGCATCATGTTCGTCATCGCCTCCCAGTAGGTTGGAGAAGTAGCTTCTCCATTTGTTAAGCGCCACTTGCGGATCGGTGACCAGATTCCCGTGTTCGTCTTTGCATTGTGCGACTCTGGGCTTAAAACCTTCTGTTAATTGCTCAATTTTTTGGTAAAATTTTCGAGTCTCACTCATGCCGAATAACATCTCAACTTCCTCGCGCATGCGCCTTTCCTGCTCGTTCTTTTCCTTCTAAAGAGGCGCTTCTGCTCTTTCCTCGGTATCGCTCTTTAACAGACCGCTTTGCTTCCGACTGCAGAGTTCTCCTGTAGGCTGCGTCTGTTCCTGCAGTAGCAAGTCGGCACTCCTCATGGTACCAAGTCCGACTTCAAGGGGACTCGGAGTACTCGAGTATCTCATTGGCAGCCGTACTCATGGAGTGTGATATACGATTCCACTGTTCGCATATATCGGAAGAAGATGGGGAGGTTTCCCTGAGCAGTTGGGCAAGTTTGGCTTTGTAGGCTTCAGAGGTCCCTTGTGATTGCAGCTTCTCGACGTTTAGCTTTCGACGTGTGCTAGAGCACCTTGGCTGCAACCAGGCAGTGATCCGAGTCTATGTTGGCTCCTCGAATCGCACTCACGTCTAGTACACTCGATGAGTGCCTTCCGTCGATCACAACGTGATCAATCTGATTTCGTGTTCACTGATTAGGGGACTTCCAGGTCGCCTTATGGATATCGAGGTGTTCAAATCTGCTACTACTCATGACCACGTTCCGGCCCGCAGCAAAGTCTATTATCCTCTCTCCGTTACCGGAGGTTGTTTCATGAAGGCTAAATCGTCCGACTGTCGAACCAAAGACTCCTTCTCTCCCGATTTTCGCGTTAAAATCGCCTAGCACGATCTTTATGTCGTGATCGGGGCAGCGCTCGTATAGTTGTTCCAGGCGCTCATAGGATTCGTCTTTTGTCTAGATGTCCTTGTCTTCCGTTGGCGCGTGTGCACACATAAGACTAATATGAAAATATCTTGCCTTAAGTCTGAACGCGGCAAGCCGCTCGTCAACTGGTGTAAAGCTGATGACTGAGCGGCGTAGTCTATCACTCACTGCAAAGCCGCACCCAAACTCGTGCTTGGAAACATGCCCGCTGTAGAATATCTCCCAGGGAGGTGGTTTCGGTTTTTTCTTCTCTTTTGGTAGCGCTATTATCTTTCTCCCATATCCAATCCATCGCATTTCTTGGAGTGCAGTAACGTCCGATGAGTATTCCTTGAGGACTTTCACCAAGTCGATATCATCACCCTCTCCGTTGAGGGTGCGGACATTCCAGGTGCATATCCTCAAATCGTGGTCCTTAAAATGTTTGCGAGAGTCGTCGTCAGAGGGGGTCCGTATCCGAGGCATTGTAGTCGCAGTTTTCATTGGTGGAGATTTTTTACGGTGGTGGGTACCAAACCCGACGCACTAACCCTATATATTATACCCTGTAGGGAAGGGCGGGTCGCCGCTCACGTTAGTCAGCAACGTTGCGGATGCATTGCTCTGTTACCGGTGGTCACCACGAGGAGGTGTGAGTCGACTTGAGACGCAGTAAACCAGGATCACGCTGGGTTCGCCAAGTTGAACCGATCAGCAGCTTTACCTGACCACATACGCCCCCATTAGGCCCAGAAGATCTATGACTAGAAGTTCTAAACCCCACACCACGTCGGAACGTGCAGCTCGTCAGGAAAAGTGCAACTACCGGAAATCGAGACGCCACCAGCACCATTGAACGGCTTGCTCATCAGCACGGATCCAGATTCAAACCTGTTTCTGAAGCCCATTCGTAGATTTAATTCATGCTTTCAAATGACTTCGTTCGGAGCAATACGGCGGTAAATGCTCAGCAATTTAATTCATCCTTCAAAATTAAAGGACAGGTGAACCATAGAGTATGATCATTGCTGGCAATGCCAAACAAACCTTAATTCGACTAACGCCAGTCGCATTGTCGGCGAGCTGGGTTCCCTTTTGAATGAGCACAATGAATTATTGAAATTCTTTAATGCACGAGTTGTAAAGTGTATTTAATGCGCCTGCGGTTGACGACGTTGCTGGAATAATGGTCGGCGACCGCACAGCGCCGAGATAAATTGTGATTCGAAGAAACAATAATCTGGAGTTCATTGCCGACGTACAACGTTAATACGAGATTCGTTATATTTTATTTAACAACAGAAATGTTCACCAAAATGTTTACTAGAATCAATTTATATGGCAGACCAACGTTTGCCGGGTCAGCTGGTAATATATTAGATTTTAAATATTTAAAATTTCGTGATTTTTGAAGACCGTTTGATCTATATTTCCTGTATTTACCGGTCTATTAACACGTCTGTTTACTCATCTGTTTAACCGTCTTTACGACAATCTGAACTCATCCATAAATATTTGCAAATTTCGCGATTTTTTGTCTATTTGATCTACACCAACTCTTTACCCTTCTATTTACCCTTTTGTTTTCCAATCTTCATGGCAATCTATAAACTCCTTCTCCTCATACTTTCCCTTGGAGAATTGCCAACTATTCAAGCTTCAAAATTATCTAATCTCATAATCCGCCTGTTCACCCGTCTGTTAAACCGTCTTCATGCTTCATACTTGAAAATAAATTAAAGTTTGAATTCAATTTTAATCTTTTGCGGAAATATTAAACCGCTGAACTGTCATCTTGCGGTTTGCCCAATTATGCATGTTTAGAAACACACACACACAAAATGCAATATGTACAATGACTTCATTGCGTTGTGTTTTAATGGCCGAACATCAATCTCATGTTCTGATTGGACAAATGTGTTTGATTTCTATTCCTATTTCAATAGAGAACCGCCGACCCTGATATATAATTTTCTATTGTAAATGGAAACTACATCTGATATCTATCTCGCCGAACATAATCCTTTTAAATCGAATTACCCCTTGCCGCACACACACACACAGACAAAGCAACAAATTTTAATACTTTGACAAAGCAAATAGCCTACTGGACTCAATCGAATAACCAACCCCAAATCGTTGGCTGGAAATGCGATTCCCCACGCAATGACTTCATGAATCCAATAAATTAATAAACTTTTGAAATACGCTGAGGTCATTGAGCGCCGGTTGCGCTTGTTGTCGTTACAGGCACAGCCACCGCCACTGCCAGCGGAGCACATCCCCCAGTACGGCACCCGCCGGGCTCTGGGCCAACCCATTCACAGCACGCCCACTTCAGCGACTCCACCAACGCACATTAATCATTGAATTTTTGGTGGCCAACTCCCTAAAGAGGCAAGTGAGACGCATGGCGCTCGCAGCGCGGGGCGGCGCGTGAATAAAATGTATACCAAATTGACTTATTGCCGGTCAAACACCTTTTCAAAATGTGTGTGCTTGCGGAGGGTGGGCCCCAAATTAAATATGAAAAAGTTTTGCCACAGCTCCCGGCAGATGAAAACACCAAACACATTTCAAAATTACGCAAAAAACACATGCAGACAACTTGGGCATTAAGTTCGTGGCCAACAGACCCCAAGTAGCATTTTTGGAAATACAAACAGAGCTAGTAGGTTCCTCCAAAGTAGTTTCTTTTAGCCACAGAGCGTGACCAAAAGGAGTTTCTAGCAGCAGTATAGTAGTTGTAAAATAATTATCGGCATATACATAAATGCTTAAGATAGATTCTACAGTTAGTTATAGCTAGTTAGTAATTCACATTATTTATCGATTTGCCGAAGAAATGACATAGATCGTATGAACGATACTCAAGTTATGGTCAGTTTTGAAATGGTGTGGCATCCCCGGTCAATACCTTCATGCGATAGCTGCAGTCACGATATATATGGATGCTACCGATATGAAGCGTGTTCCATCGCTGACCAGAAGAGTCTGCCCGCGACTTCCGCCGTCGTCTCTTCGATCGAATTCAATTCTTTGAATTTAGCACGTAATATTATTATTAAATAAAGTTAGTTACGCGAATAACTACAATGGCTACAGTTGTGGCGCCATCTATAAGTCCGTTTTGAAAATCAAGTAGTGGCGCCATCTATTGGTGAAGTTATAACCAAAAGAGAAACTCTTTTGTTTTCAATGTTAGCGTTTCTATACTCCATACTCCATTATAAATATTAAATGCTTTCAAACAGATTTGCAAAATTTAGTCAAAATCAGACAACTATAGTATAATATAGAACCTAGCGGTCGCAAAAAGTGATAAGTGGGATAAGTGAGAGAACTTTTTATACCCGTTACTCGTAGAGTAATCATTTCCGACCATATAAAGTATATATATTCTTGATCAGCATCAACAGCCGAGACGATATAGACTTGTCCGCCTGTCCGTCTGTCCGTCCGTCCGTCTGTCTGTATGAACACCTAGATCTCAGAGATGGTAAGAGATAGAGGTTTGACATGTATGGGATAAATGCTTCTTTTATCTGCACGCAGATCAAGTTTGTTTCAAATTTTGGCCACGCCCCCTCCCGCCCCCGCAATTTGGAAAAAACGTTATATCTCCAACAGTTATAAAGATTGACAATTCGTACCTTCTAGAGATATTGTAGTTAGCAAAATGAATCGATTTGCCGAAGAAATGATAAAGATCGGATGAACGGTTCTTAAGTTATGAGCAAAAAAGTGAACCACAGCCCCCCCGCCACCACCCCTCCCACCCTAAAAATATGTTGCATACTTTTTGGATGGTCACACTAAGGAACGCAGGAACACTGTTAAACATGTTTTTTCATGAGTAACGGGTATATCGAAGTCGGTAAGAGCCGACTTTAACTTACGCTCTCGTTTCTTTAATTATTTCGTTCTTAGTCTCGGTGATTGTTAATTCAACATGCTTTCAAACAGATTCGTGAAATTTGGCTCAAATCAGATGACGATAGGTCGGAAGTAAGAAAAATTGTTGTTTTTAGTGCGACAATACAAACTATATATATTCTTAATCAGCATCAAGAGCCAACTCGGTATAGCCCTGTTCATCTGTCTGTACGTTCTGGCGTCGGTCTAATAGGTTATGGGAAAAATAGTCACAAAAATGTTTACATATTGTTAGGCGTGTACCAAAGATCCATTTATAAGTTAAGAATTCCTGAGTAAATATAGATAAACTTAGGCACAATATTTTTAGTTGTGTGTGTGTGCGCGTAGTTAATGTATCGAGAGTACAGGGTGAGTTTGGAGTTGAGGCAGCGCTGTAACATGTATTCTGGGTGTATTGATGTTGCAAAATAAGTCAAATCCAATCAAAAAGTGTTTATTTTTATTTATATTTATTTTGAAGGACCATCCTAACGCTAATCAAAAAGTGTTTGCTCCCAAAGCACTTCTAGGCAAATGTGCTATAGGCGAAATTAAAAAATAACAAAACTTTAAAAAATGAGGCAAAAATATGACTTTTTCCCTCAGTCGCCGTTTTGCGAAAAAAAATTGTTTTTCTAGCGACATTCATACTTATTAAGAATATATTTTATTGGTTTTTTTTTTCTGCTGAATAGAAGGTTTGAAAACGTGTCAATGATGGAGGCACCTTTTTTTACCATCTCCCACCCTAACATTTGTACTTCTTCCAATGTTGAACTATTTTTTGTTTTTATACCCTGTACCCATTAAAAATGGGTAAAAGGGGATAATGAAGTTGTGCAAATGTATGTAACAGGGAGAAGGAAACATCTCCGACCCTATAAAGTATATATATTCTTGATCAGCATCAATAGCCGAGTCGATTTAGCCATGTCCGTCTGTCCGTCCGTCCGTCTGTCCGTCCGTCCGTCTGTCCGTCTGTCTGTATGAACGCGTCGATCTCAGAGATGGTAAGAGATAGAGATTTAACATGTATGGGACAAATGCTTCTTTTATCTGTACGCAGATCAAGTTTGTTTCAAATTTTGGCCACGCCCCCTCCCATGCCCGCAATTTGGAAAAAACGTTATATCTTCCACAGTTTTGAAGATAGACGATTCGTACTTTCTAGAGATAGTTAGTTATTAGGAAAATAAATCGATTTGTCGAAGAAATGATAAAGATCGGATGAACGGTTCAGAAGTTATGAGCAAAAAAGCAAACCAAGCCCCCCGCCACCACCCCACATACCCTAAAAAAATGTTGCATACTCTTCGGATGGTCACCCTAAGGAACGCAGGAGCACTATTAAACATGTTTTTTCATGACTAACGGGTTTATCGAAGTCGGTTAGAGCCGACTTTAACTTACGCTGTCGTTGTCAATTGTACAGGGTATATTGAAGTCGGGCTACTCGACTGCAACGGTCTTACTTGTTTACTTTATTTTTGTGTTATTAAATAATTATTAAACATATTACCAAAAACTGGATGGTTAAAATATTTTTTTATTAAAATAAAATTATAAAATAGTTTTTTTATTGAATTTTAAATATTATATAATATACTAGCTGAACCCGCCCCGACTTTGTCCTTGTCTAAGATTTTAAGATATTGTGTTGTTGCGCCCATTTCTAGTAAATATATGAAGATTGTGCATTTCATCACAGCAGCATTAGATCACTTCAATTATAATTCAATTCAAATTCTCATTTTCTCTCCTCTCTTCATTCTCATTTTCCCCACCCCCTCTGCCCCGCTCGCCACTCTTTCCTCACCCCCCTTTCCATCTTTCACCGCTCTCCACTCTTTCCCTTCCCCCCTCATTCTAAGACATGTCTCTCAGTGCAGCTGTCATCTGTCTTAGATCTCTAGGATAAACAGTTTTGGCTGTGGCTGCAGTTAGTCCAGCCTGCAGATAAATAAGTATAGATGGGGTATTTGATGAGCACATAGGCACTTTGGTAGGTTTGACTGACTAGAATTGTGAGCAGCCCTCTGTGAACAATTACATTTGACATTCTGCCTGTTGTGTTTTCGAGATTTGGTGAGAGAAAAATTAATTAAATATTAAAAAAGCCAACAAAAAGCATGAAAGATATTCTTCTGGAATGGAAAGCATCTTTTCGTAGTCAGGGGGTGGGTCAAGCAAGCTGTGCACAATTTGTTCAGAGTAAATTGTAGTTAGAAATGCTACACTTTTCCCCTACACTTGCCCAACAACGAGAACATATGTATATATATACTAGCAAATAACCCGACGCGCTTCGCTGCGCCTTCAACAGTATGCTCTTTGCTGATGGCTTTTCCCTCCAACTCCCACCCCCATCCCTCCCATCCACTCTACATCCAATTCCACCCAGTTCCCACTCACTTCCCACCCACTTTCCTCCACCATCCCGCCCACATCTCACCCACATCCCTCCCACTTCCCGCCCACATCCCATCCACATTCCTCCCACTTCCCGCCCACATCCCATCCACATCCCATCCACTTCCCACCTACAGTCCACCCACATCCCACCCAATTTCCCCCAGTTCCCATTCACTTCCCGCCCACATCCCACCCGCATCCCACCCACTTCGCATCTGCATACAGCCCACATCCCACCCACATTCCTCCCGCATCCCACCCACTTTCCGCCACATTCCACTCACTTCACAACCACTTACCACCCACTTCCAAAACAACAAACCACCCACATCCCACTCACATCACATTCACTTCCCAGTGGGCATCCCGGCGTTATTTTCAACATAGGAAAATTAAATCACAAATAAATTTTCATTTTGACCGTACAAACCGAGTTCATCGGATGAAAAATAGTTATTTTGTATGTAGAATTTTCCGGGCATTTTCACGCCTGGATGGGATTTTCCGACATTAAAAAACCACGTTTTTAATTATTTCGTACTCTGTCCTTACAAACCGAGTTTCAAGCCAATCGGATGAAAAATAGTTTTGTTTATGCAGAAATTTTTCGGGAATTTTCCGACCGTTGGGTAAAATTTTCCAACATAGGAAAATCACATTTCAAACTAATTCGTATTTTATCGTTACAAACCGATTTTGAAGCCAATCGGGTGAAAAATAGTTTTTTTCATGCAGAATTTTCCGGCCATTTTCCTCTTGGGCGGATTTTCCAAAATCGGAAAATCACATTTCAATTTATTTCGTATTCTGTCCTTACAAACCGAGTTTGAAGCCAATCGGATGAAAAACAATTTTTTGCTTGCAGAATTTTCCGGCCATTTTCCTCGGGGGCGGATTTTCCAAAATCGGGAAAACACGTGTCGAATTATTTCGCGTACTATGCTTACAAACCAAATTTCAAGTCAATCGGATGAAAAATAACATTTTTCCCATACAAACTTTTCCGACGCTTTTCCGACTTTTCCGGGTGGAATTTTCCAAAACCCCGTCTTAGTACGCACTTTCTCCACTAACAGAAACTCCTGTCCAAATTTCAGCATTCTATCTCTTACCGTTTAGGCTGTGCGATGATTGCCAATCAGTCAGGACACTCTCTTTTATATTTATAGAGATAAATTCTATTTTCAATTTTGCTCACGACTTAACATTAGATCGTACCTGCCTTATATAAAAAACAATATTTTTTTTCTGTTCTATGCACAAAATGGCTAAAAAAATTCAGTATATTTTATCGAGAATTTATCAAAAATCGGATATTTTGAGGTTTGATGGCCTCGCCAAGGCTTTATGACGTTGCTCAAACACATGCAAAGTTCTGTCGCAACTTTGCCACTTCTCCACCAATATTTACAAAAATTTGTGGTTTTGAACATGATCCTTTTTGCCATACCGCAGACAGTGCACGACTACACAGAGGAAAAAAACCGAGAACATTGGACTCACATTGAGCACAAACGGTACCAAAGACTACGCATAAAAGGGTTATTTCAAATGTAGTGCAATGTTCTCACTTCCCAAATTTTCATGGGACCTAAGATTATTATGTGTCCGATTGTGGCCGTGTTTGGACTTGCGGTTAGTGTGATGGGCTGCGTGGCGGGAGGTCGTGGGTTCGATCCCGCCTCGGAACATCTAAGAAAATATCTTTTACACATCCGGTCACCTTCACCAGCTATTGGCGCCAGCTGTGAAGTAACTAGCCATGAAAAATCACATTCTCAAACTTTGCCGTTCCAATTCGGCGTTAAACTGGAGGTCCCTTCTCTTGTGCGAAAAATTTAAAAAGCACACACGCCAAGAGATTGAAAAAAGGTTGGCTTGGCCCCTTTGGGGCTGTAAAGCCAATTTTACATTTACATGCTTTCTGGATCGAAAAACGAGAAGGCCAAGCTAACTTTGTCTTTGCCGAAGTTTTTATACCCTTGCAAATGTTTTAATACATCAGATTTTAAGAACGCCAGCATAAAAACAAACAATTTTTCAAAATAAAACCCACTTTTCGACCGATAGTTCCTATGACAGCTATAAGATATAGTCATCCGATTTTGACCAAAACTTCGAAATCTTTGTAAAAGCGCATATTATTAATAATCGCTAAGTTGGGAAACTCGTTAACATTAAAAACAAAAAGTTTTTCTCACAAAGACACACTTTTCGACCGATAGTTCCTATGGCAGCTATAAGATATAGTCATCCGATCCGGTCGGTTCCGACATATTAGCAGTGTGCAGTAAAAAGAAGACTCTGTGCAAAGTTTCAGCTCGATAGCTTTAAAACTGAGAGACTAGTTTGCGAAGAAACAGACAGACGGACAGACAGACGGACGGACAAAGCTCAATCGCCTCGCCTCGTCACCCTGATCAAGAATATATATAGTTTATAGGGTCGGAAATGAATATTACTATGCGTTGCAAACTTCTGGTCAAAATTATAATACCCTTTGCAAGGGTACAATAATAGACCGTACAACAAAAAGTTCTGAGTAACATTGGGCGCATTCAGCGGATAAATTCGATTAGCGATTACTGATATAGGATTTCCGATTGCTGAAAAGTGTCTGCTAAATGGCAATGATTGTAGGCTTTAAGATGTTCTGTGGCTTTAATAATTTTTTAGGTAAAAAAACTTCAATTTTTACAGATTATAAATAGAAAGGCTGACCCAGCAATCGGTAAACAATCATACTTTTTGTTCGATTTCCTTCCGGCAATCATGATTGTTTATTTTGCAAATTGCAATAGGCAATCACTGCCTTCAGCAAGTAAAATCGGCAATCATACATCACAAACCGCAAGTCGAAATTGTCTGCTGAATGGGCCGCTTGTCTTCAGAAATGTCAAACATTTTAATGCACATGTCCAATCGGTCATGGCAAAGTGGCCAAGGCCACGTTTGTAAAATTTTGACTCAGTTGACTTTGACTGTGCTCAAAAGTTCACCGTTGACCACAAAAATATTCTTGAGTGCACATTTTGTCTATCTTAGGGGTGTTCTAAATGTTCAAGAGTCGGTTCGCAAGTCCGCTTGTTAAATGGTTTTGATTCGAAGCTTGGGTACAAACTTAAGAGACAGTCGATCGGTTTTCCCTTTGTGTGAAGGAGCAAACTTTATCAAAACAGTCAACGCGGTTACAATTACACAATTTCAATAACAAATGCAAATGTGCCTTTGGTACATTCAAAAACACTTTTCCTTTGTTTGTCAATTTGGGAATACGCCGAAGCGTGCAACTGATTTGAATTTATTTCGCTTGAACTTGGCCGCTTTTCCTTCCTTGTTTACCTTATCACCAAATTAATAAATTTCAAGTTGCTCTAACGCGCTTGCAGGGCCAAATTGTTTGTCTTGGCCAAACTGCGTTCCAGCCTTGACAATATTTCTCCAGTTTGCGCCATAAATTTGTATACTTGTATGCTGAAGCAGTTGTTGTTGTTGCTGCTGTTGCGTCCCCTTTTGTTTTCCGGGCGAATTTTTGCTTTTTTTTTGTTTTTTGCCAGCGCTAAACATATTTTCCTACAGGCGGAGAGTTTCCATGCGAGGCTGTGTCCTGTGTGCGCTGTCCTGCGGTTGTTGCGCCTAAAAGTAGTCAAATTGTGCGGACTAATAAATTTTGTTGCCTGTTGTTGTGGGGCTTGTTTTGCTCACCCCCGACCCACCCCCACCACAAGCCCTTAGGCCAGGCACTCCATTTGCCTTTGCCCTGCGCTGCCCGGCAGCAATTGGTTGTTGTTATTGTCCTCGCTGCTGCTATTCATACGACAGCCATTGGGGCGCACCTTGTTGCTCCTTCAGCCAGCCGGCAAGCTTTTTACCTTTTTGAAATGACATTCATTGGCTTTTACGTGTTTATTTGGAATTTCATTAAAAATTATTAGAAGCTGTTTTGTTTTTTCGTGGGTTTTGCGGGCATTGCTCGTTGGCTTACGGTCCGCCTCCCCTCCCGCGTCCCTGCACCCGCTCGCTCTGCCGTGGTCTGTGTGTAATGGCGCTTTCATGCTTGTGAATTTTATTTGAACATTTTCTTGCGTTTGGTTTTTTCGGCTGTTGTCGTCGTATCGTATCGTTGTTGTCTGCGCCTGCTTCCCCCACTTGGTTGCCTGGGCAGCATTTAAAATTTGTGCATACTTGTTTGGCTTTTGTTCAGCTTTGGCTGCAGGCCAGACGGGGGCTGCCATTTTGGCGGCGCTTCTTGCTGTCTGGCTATAAATTTTTAATAGATAATGTGCGGCGGGCATGTGAAGTGGGCTATGTTGAAGCCGTAAAGCTTTTAATCGCCGCTTATTGTTATGTAGATTGTCCTGGCTAATACCGTCGCCCACTTTCCCTGGCCACTGCAGATGTTGCTACCCGGCATTGTATGCATTATGTGTCCACGTGTCGCTGTGTGTGTGCCCTTATAACTCCGTAATGCATAAATTAGCCCTTACAATTTCATAGACGATAACGAGAAGATCGGCTTGAGCGCATTTAATTTGACTTTGTCTGTGCGGTTAGGTAAAGTGACCGCCTCGCCGTCTGCAACTTTTGGCTTGCCAACGGCGGCCTCATTAGGAACCGCAGCACCAGAGGAAGAGGAAGTTTTCTCATTCTTGTTTTTCAAAACTTATCCATTTCACACGCATCAAGTTTGTTTCATATTTTTTCTTCATTGAATGCATTTATTTTAAATTACCCTAATATTATTTATTGGTTTTACCATAAACTTAATTGTGTCTCAATAAAATGGAAAATCTTCCTATCGTGCACGGGCACTAACAATAACTTGGCTGAAAAGTATGCTACAGTTTTGCATTGCAATGCATGCGACTCCCCGCACTTAACGCGTCTGTTGCGCAAATTTTCGATTGTTGAGTCGGCACTTCATATGCTAAACTGCAACTGCAACAGCAACTGTGTTTATTTGATGCTGAAAATCTGGTATTTGCTGCCTTTGGCTTCTGAACCGCACAGCGAACGCCGCAAGGTTCTGGAGCGCACTTGGCAAGACATGAATGCGTAATAACCAAAAGCGGAAGCTCACAACGAGAAAGCCAAGGCTGGCAGTCGGCAGTCGCTACGCACTCGGTCGAGAGCTGAAGCCAGACGCGGTCATGGCAGCAGGAGCAGGCACATATGCATCAAAAGTGCTAGAAAAACAACGCCAAACAATGCAAATGTATTTAGCATAATGAGACAGGAGAAATGTGCAAAAATGCAAACATTTGCGGGCATGGATGGGCAGGAGCAGAGCCAGCAGCCAGCAGCCAGCAGCAGGCTGACACTTTATGTGTGAAACGGGGCAGAGGCATCGCAAATGGCAACAACAATTCCATCTCATCCGTTTCCTCTCCCGCTTTCTCTTCTGCATGTGTGAGTGTGTGTGTGTTGGTTTTCAAAATGAAAGTCATATGCCAACTCATAACTCAACTTGTTGTTGCTGCTCCAGCTGCATGCCCAGGCACAAGTTATTTCATTTGGCATTTCAAGTTGGTTGGCATTTGAATGAAGTCATTATGAAGGTGGCAGTCGGTCGGGGGGTTGTGGGGGTGATGGCAAGCAACTAACTACCCACGAGTATATGAAAATACTTACGTTCCTTCTTTGCTTATTTGGTGCGTTCTTTACGTTGTTTATTGCCAGAGCAGTAACAAACAAACGCAACTAAATAAGCATTGACTTCAAAATACCAGGCAAAGCACTCACACACACACTGACAGGTTGAACGTAATTAAAGTTGAGTTGCAAAACTTTTGCTTTTATTTTTATTTATTTATTTTAACTCCCAAATTTGGGCATTGAAAGGTAGATTAGACTTAACTGAGTCTGACAAGTCCAATTGATTGAAATTGAGGGATTTGCTCAGGGTTCAATGTGCTTGTCAAGGTGATCAGAGGCCTAGAATAATCAAGCCATAAAAGAGCCAAACTGGTTTAATATTCAATTTATTAAATAAAATAATTTGGCAACATCTATATATTGATACAAAGTGTTTTATTTACTTAGTAAATAGTAAAACAAATTCAATCCACACCAGATTTGTGCCGTATGTTGGTACGAATACACTCAGAAAACTTTTATAGATCTCAGAGACTAGAAGAGCTAGAGTAACCAAACTTGACATGTAGACTCCTATTGTCTGCACGCAGATCAAGTTTGTTTCAAATTTTCGCCACGCCCACCCCCGCCCCCACAATAAAAAATGTTGAATAACTCCTACATTTTTTGAGATATCGAGTTTAAAACTTAAATTTATATTGACAATAATTACAATCCCTGAAATTTTCATCGGATAATAAATAGCAGAGTTAAAAAAAATGTTGCATACCTTTCGAATGTTCACCCCTCAGGAACGCAGGAACGCTGTTAAATATTTGTTTTCGTGAGTAACGGGTATATCGAAGTCAGTTAGCCGACTTTTACTTACGCTCTCGTTTCCAATGAAGATATACCACTTTTTGTAATTGTAATCGGGTTCACAAAAAATCTATATATTGTTGGTGCCCCAAAAGTATGGAATTGGTTTTGTTGAAAATGTTCATTGATATTCTATACAAATTACTAGGCCGCTGTACACTTTTTGCAAGGCATGCATTTGGGCAGTAGACAATTTTGTTAGTCAGGGGTGCTACAAAATTCACTAGCGACGTTGCTTTTACGGACGGACAGACGGACATGGCTATATCAACTCAGCTCGTCACGCTGATCAAGAATATATATACTTTATGTGGTCGGAGATGCTTCCTTTTGCGCGTTACAAACATACGGATAATTTCAATATACCCTATCCAAGGGTATAAATATCTATTTTATACACTATAAAACTGAATTCGATTAATTTCGTAATTCAAGTATTAAAAGGTGTGAGTTGCAGTGAATGACCAATTTCACTAGCGATTTTACAAGCGATTTAGTAAAATGCTAATTTAATAAACTTAACATTCTGAATGTTTAATTCTTTTGATGTTGTTTATTCACAAATTGAACACCCTGCAAGAATCAATAATTTAAGTGCTTATTTAAGCAAATCGCCAAATCAAGAGTGCACGACTTGCAAATCACTCGAAATCAGTCTCTGTGGCAGGGCGAATTCTAATTTAAGCGAATTTAGAGCGAAAGTGATTTCTGTGGCACCCCTGATTTTATTATTATAGAAACTATGTATTCAAAATCGTAAAACTTCGTTAAAAATAATCATATAATTCTTTGGGTTATTTTTATACACTTGAAAAGTGTATTATAATTTTGCCCAGAAGTTTGCAACGCATAGAAGGAATCATCTCCGACCACATAAAGTATATATATTCTTGATCAGCATGACGAGCTGAGTCGATTAAGCTTTGTCCGTCCGTCTGTCCGTCTGTCTGTTTCTACGCGAACTAGTCCCTCAGTTTTGGAGCTATCGAGCTAAAACTTTGCACAGAGTCTTCTTTTTACTGCACGCTGCTAATATGTCGGAACCGACCGGATCGGATGACTACTTCTTGTAGCTGCCATACAAATGTTCGTTCGAAAAATGTGTTTTTGTGAGAAAAACTGGTTTGTTCTCAATATTATCGCTTTCAAACACGGTCATGGGTAATATGTAATGTTTTGAATCTGATTTGCGAAGTTTGGTCGAAGTCGCTAACCGTTGTGACAAGCTATTTCAAGTGTATCAAAACTTCGGTACAGACGAAGTTAGCTTTGCCTTTCTCGTTTTTTGTATACCCTTGAGAGGGTATATTAAAATTGTCCGGATGATTATAACGCGTAGAAGGAAGCATCTCTGACCACATAAAGAATATATATTTTGGATCAGCATGACGAGCTGAGTTGACATAATCATGTTCGTCTGTCCGTCTGTCCGTCTGTTTCTATGCTATCTGCTTCGGCAGTGTTAAAGCTATCTTAACCAAAGTTTGCACGAATTTTTTTTGATACAAATACTATATGTGAGTGCGTTCAAATGGTACTGAAACAAATTGACTAAAATTTATGTCACCACCTTGGCAAAATCGGAAGATTTAAACACATACCTTACGCGGAAGACGATAATTTCTAATTATTTTGAAATAGTAATTCTAAAGATGTTTAGTTATCGTTATAACTAACTTTATTAAATAATAAATAATATTACTTGCTAAATACAATAAACTGAATATGATCGAAGCGACGCTGGCAGAATTCGCGGGAGAGACTCGTCGTCAGCGATGGAACAAACTTCATTTTGAAGGCGTGCGATGAATATCGATAGGAGGCTGCAGCTATCGCGTGAGGGAACTCATCGGGGATGCCACAGATGTGCCTTGAAATTAAACCCTAAACCTGTTATTGTACTTATTTAACATTTTTACAAGACATAGCAGCCATGGATTAAATCACAGTTAGTTAAAACTGTAAATAGTAATATTTTATACAGTTATAACAATAACTGAAAAATAGCTGACTCGCCCATCCAATAGGAACGATCGGTGGAAAAGAATTTCTATTGAGAAAACCTTTTTTGCTTTTACTGTTAGCGTGTTTATACTTTCCAGTTATGAATATTATCTGTTTCAACACAATTTTCGAGAGTTTGATCAAAATCAGATGAATATATCGTATAGCTGCCATATAACTAATGGTATATAAACTTCGGTCGAGCCGAAGTTAGCTTCCCTCTGTTTTTATACCTTTGGAGAGGGTATATTAAAAGGGTGCATGAAATAACGCCTAGTGAAATAACGCCCTCGGGCGTGAATGAAAGAAGAAAAAGATTGCTTTAATATTGAAGTGGAATGAGGGAAATATAAGGAGAAATAACGCCCGTGGGCCATAGCGGGTTTAGAATTTAGGAGTTGATTTCAGATGGCGATCCAAATGTTACATTTTTATAATTTTAAAAAAATAATAATACAAATAGTATAAAGAAAATAATTTTTTTAATATAAAAAAAAAAAACACCCCGCAAGGTAAATAATTTAAATATTTAAAATTTATAGGTGTATTTTTATTATATATTTTTTATTAAAAAAAAAGTTAATTAAATAATATTTTTTTTTTATTTTTCCCTTTTTTGGGCTTATACTTTTAAAATTTTACATTTTTTTTTTTTATTACTAATTTCTTATAATTTTTCAGCACCCACTGGGACCTTTTTTTATTTTTATTTTTATGTAATTTATATATATAAAATGGGAAAAAATTTGTTTTTAATTTTATTTTTTTTTAAAAAAAAAATAAATAATGTTGATTTTTTTTGATTTTTTTTAATCTGTTTTTTTTTTTTTTTTAACCTTTTAAATGATTTCATTTCTTTTTATTTTTTAATCAAAATTTTCTAAATATTGTTTTTTGTTTTTTTTTTTTTTTTCCTTTTATACCCTTTTATTGGGTATATTGGAATTGTTCGGATGTTTGTAAAAAGCATCTCCGACCACATAAAGTATATATATTAGGGTGCATCGATTTAAAAAAGTCAAAAATGGTACCACATATTCGTAATCTACGGTCAATTCTAAGATGTTTTCCACCAAGAAACCATGGTTCTAAAATCAATTCCTAGATCCCGCTTTTTTAGTTGAAAATTTGATTTTTTTTGAAATGGGTTTTAGCCACAGTTGTTTGGGTTTTCTTAAAATATCTTTTGTGTTTTGATCCGATCCTGACGAAACTGGTATCAGCACTCTTGTTGAGACCAGGACTTTAAAACTTAAAGGACCAAATGTCCTTAAAAGGACAATTTTCTTATTTTATTATTTTAAGATGTATTTATAGACAAATCGTTCACATCAACGATATTTTATTGCTCAAAGGACATTTGAATTGTCCTTAAAATGCATGTAATTGTGGGAAATAATTTCTAAATATGGAAGTTGCATTTATATGATTTTTTTTTTGTTTTTCGTGGTATTTATTTGGAAAAAACACATTTAACTAAAAAAGTCCTTTTTGCTGTTAATTTTTGGTATTCTTGCCCGACTTTCGATAGCAACTGCCATTACATCTTCTCGGGACTTTTCTGCAACGCGTTGGGAAACAGTAGTTAGCAGCTGCACACATCTTTCAGTAGCTTGAATATGTAAAGGAATTCCTGGAACAGGCAATGGTGGATCGTCGAACTCTATGTACTCTAACAAGTGCTCGTACGGAATGCTAGCAGTAAATGGGGGCTCGGATAAAATACTGTCGTCCTCTACATTAACCATTTCATAATACTCCGTACAATCAAAATTAATAGAATGCTTTTTATAAGCTCTTAGTTTTGTTGGGTCGTACAGATTATCACGATAATGCAGAATTTTCTTTATGGCTCTCTCACGGATACATTTTCTGTCATCAAAAAACATGGTCAGTAAAATACTTTCCGGATGAGCAAAATACGAATTGTTGTTGACAACAGTATTAACAATTTCCCGAAGATTTGGTGGTAAATATCTCGTCATCCTTATAAATTTGTGAAGCAGTGCACTTCCGTATGCAACCGAGCTGTAGAACTTGATGTTAAAGTACATTGGAACATAAACTTTCATAATGTAAGTTGCTAGAGTTTCCAAATTTTCCGACGGTGAATTTGTCGTCACGTAAGCTCGTAAAAGACGACTAGCTTTTGTTAACCAACGTGAGTGACAAATTTTGCCTGGTTTTAAGCTGGCCAAATCGTCTAAACAACAACCATCTGAAATTGCTTTTGCTATTCGGTACAAATATTTTACGTCGGTCGAAAGAGCTTGCTCGTTATCAGGTTCTAATGGAGGCATATTTTCCAACAAAATAGATTTAAAATCGGGTACAACCTGAATTTGTTCACAATCTTCTATTAACTTCATAATACTTCCACTAGCAGTTCGTGGTCCACTCGTAGATGACTTGTCCAATGCAGTAAACAAATGACGAAACGGTAATTCATTAAAATGCAGCAAACAAACAAACCAATGCAACGGTCTACCCAGCGATAATTCGCATCTTCGTAAAATACCATTTTCGGTGCCAGTGTTGGTAACTTCCCCATCGCAGCAAATGCCAATAAGATTAGCGAGAGAAATATTCTTTTTATTTAAAAAGTCGAATATTTCAGTTTGCTTTGTAAAAGCATCTTCAGCGTCAACTTTTAAATAGCCCAACAATTTGCTTTCTGGTTCTTGTAAAACTACTATGTGGGATTCTTTTACCATGTTGGGATGATGGCTTTCATTTTTTTCTCTATAACATACGAATTATTTTTCTACCATCAAAAGCGAATGCTTGAATATTGCAATCATTGCATTGATTTCGACGAACAGATTCTCTACACTTCATTTTTTCCCTAGCAACTTTAGACTTATCCATGATAATGAAGTCACCACGATCATCTTTGAAACCAATGTCTCTGAAAAGAGCCGTAGCCAAACACGAAGCCACTCTGTCGGAAATGCCGAATCTATCGCACATCATAGCAAAATTCAAAGCATCATACCTTTTATTATACAGAGATTGTTTCGGCAAAAATATCTGTTCTACATTTGACGTGTCAAACTCGCTTTCAGATGGTTTATATGTTGGGTCTAAGGTAGTGGGCGGAAGTGTTGTCGCAAGGTCATCAACATTTGGTAATAATTCAGGTATTGTAAGTTTTCGAACGCTGTGTTGATCCATCATAAACTCTTGCAGATGATTAGGAATGACCCCACAGTAGCATGGAACTGTTTTTATGCAACGACATTTGGCAATATAAAACAAATCGTTTAAACTTGCCAAGAAGTTTGCCCAAATGTCACGCTTAGACTTATTTTTTGACACATTTTGATAAGTGTTTAGGAAACATTTCAGTTTTCTAACGACACTTCTTTTGTGAATAATTGCAATGTTAAGTCTACTCCAAATTCGAACAATTTTTTCTGCTACAATTTCAGAAAAAATTGAATGTGAATTCTTTTTCAGAGTTTTTTCCTTCTCATGCTCGCTCAAAAGAATATGCATTTTAAAACATCGCGGTTACTTGGCAAATTAAGCCCACTGAAATCACTTGGCAAGCCAAAAGCGGTAATATCGTAATGTGGATCAAAATTTGACCCACTCATTACTGAGCTCTCCAAATTGGAGGAATCAATTGACATTGCCGATGAGTCCATAATAAAATATATTTTCGAAAGATAAATGCTGCGGAGAAATTCGTACTGACACCTTTGTTGTTTGAATGCTAAGTGATTATTGTAGGCTGCAGTTTTAAAGAATAAGTTAATATTCTGTAATTCTTATCTCGCTTATCACAAGTACCGCTATGAATGCCTAGCATAAGTCGTGGGTCGCATCACAGCTATTGCAGACGAAATTTAATTAAATCAAACGTTATATTTGCATTTAAGTCAATAGTAAAACTGAAATGATCAATATGCTGTGCCCTTTTTGTTACAGGAAATTAATTCAAATGCAACAAAATTAAATAGCTACATTGACAGATAATTAAAAAGTTTATTGTTTTTAACGTATTATGTCCCACTGTAACTGTCTTGTAAGTTACAGTCGAACTTCCATACAACGAATCTCAAGGTTATAAGAAAACACTTTGTTTAGTAAAAAATTTGTTATATGAAGTGCAAAACTCACCAAAATGTGGTCCATTGATAAATTGGGTATATAGAAAAGTTCGTTGTGTGGAGGTTCGTTATACAGAAGATCGACTGTATTATTGATTGCGTGTGCGATAACAGTACAGTAGCCAAAGTAAGTTTGTCACGAAATTTTTCAAACAAAAGGTGGATACAAACAAACATTAAAGCGAATTGAAATTATTTCCCACAATTACATGCATTTTAAGGACAATTCAAATGTCCTTTGAGCAATAAAATATCGTTGATGTGAACGATTTGTCTATAAATACATCTTAAAATAATAAAATAAGAAAATTGTCCTTTTAAGGACATTTGGTCCTTTAAGTTTTAAAGTCCTGGTCTCAACAAGAGTGCTGATACCAGTTTCGTCAGGATCGGATCAAAAACACAAAAGATATTTTAAGAAAACCCAAACAACTGTGGCTAAAACCCATTTCAAAAAAATCAAATTTTCAACTAAAAAAGCGGGATCTAGGAATTGATTTTAGAACCATGGTTTCTTGGTGAAAACATCTTAGAATTGACCGTAGATTACGAATATGTGGTACCATTTTTCATTTTTTTTGGGTCCATACAAATCGATGCACCCTAAATATATATTTTTCATTTTTGACTTGTGAATATTATACAAAAATTTTTTTTCGTAATGACAAAAGTAAGTATGAGAGATATATCTTTGGTCAATTGCCTTTTTTGATAGAAATTATGTTTTTTTTCTTTTTTTGGTTATGTGACGTCACCAAAAAAAAGTGAGATATGGGGGTTGTGAGCCACTTTGAAAAAAAGTCGGTTTTGACTTTCAAAGAGAATATTGCAATGACGCGCAATAAAACAGAGGAAAAACTCTCCAAAAGAAGTAAAAAAACATTGAAAAAGGCAAACAAAAGAACAGCCGCAAGCAAAAAAGTGCTCGTATATAAAAAGAAAAGAAGCCTGATACCGACAATCAATTTTCACTCTTCATTGATATTTCTTATTTCAGAATATGAGAAAAATTGTTCATTTTTTCATTTATAAAGAATAATGGCTTTAAAACACGAATTTTGAACTTTTAGATGGGTGGCTCACAACCCCCCACAAATTTTCGAAATGTCAAAAAATCACTTTTTTTTTAATATGAAATAAAAAAACCCAAAATTTTATTTTTTAAAACTAGTGATGACGAAAGTTTTGTGCATCTTTTACCTAAAATACAAAATTTACAGAACGAAAAAATATTGATTTTTGGCGAAGTTATGTTCGAAAAACAAAACTATGATCACAACCCCCCACTCTCCCCTACAAAATGTTCTTGGTCTAATCCAATAAAGGTCTCTATATAATATCAAAATCCAAAGGAAATGAATTAACCAAAGACCAAGATGTTTATACTGTGAGTCGGAAATCTACCCACACTACATAACCAAAGTGTTAGAACCAGGAGGGAATTTCAAGAACAGATTCAACGTAAAATAATTCGCAGTTTTCGTAGCACACTTTTTGGAGCTTGCATAGTAAGTCTATTCTGTACTTAATCCAAGAAACTTTGTACTTGAACTAAGTACGATCTTTTCTTAAAATTGTAAGCTAACTGTAAGTACGAAATGTACTTGATTCAAGAACGATTGTTCTCATTTAAATAATTTTAACAATCCATTTTCTATTCTAGTATGTTTCGTACATAATTTAAGTACATTCAAGAACAAAACATACTTAAAATTTCAAGTACAAAACGGCATAAATTCTATGCCGATCGGTCTAGAACTATCCCGGTCGCTTTTTTCTGAATGTGCAGACAAATTCTTTTAAGTCAAGCGAATTTCTTCTTCTACTCGTTTCCCAATAATACTTCATTTCTTTTGGATCAGCAACAATAGTCTAATCAATTTCCAATTTCTGTGTCATTGACGATTATTGACATGTACAAGAGATTTAGATTAAGTTCGTAAAACTTTCTGGGTAATAGAATCGTTAATGTTATCGCAAGAACAAAATGACTAACAATAGATAGCCGGCGACTTTTTAAGTGAGTTACGCAACTTAATATATATGGTCGCTGCAAACATCTTGTCGTATTTTCTTATCAACAAGAATAGTATTTGACGTGGTTTTAAGTGACAGTTTGGTAAGAGTTTGGCGATTTAAAAACACATAGAGTATCGCTTTTTTACTTCGTACCAAACGTCATAGAAATCTTTAGAGTTTAAGAGATTTCATTTCCTAATTTAAAAATTTATCTCTATAGCAAGGTTAAATTTTTTTGCGTTTTTTGTTAGAGAATTTGCTTTTTTATGGCTAGTTACTTCACAGCTGGTGCCAATAGCTGGTAAAGATGACCGGATGTGTAAATACTATTTTCTAAAGAAAGAAAAAAACTTTTTTTTTACTTTTTCCGAGGCGGGATCGAACCCGCGACCTCCCGCCCAGCAGTCCAGCACACTAACCGCTGGGCCACACTCGGCCACTTAAATGTAGAATAGTTTTTTATAATTCGCGGTACATCGATGACACTTTTTCCAAAATTGTTTAGTAGGGTCGTATACTACACATTTACTAATTTCTCTTTATTTTTTATTTGTTGTTGGGGAAGTGGTGCACCGCGACCAATTTTGGTCCATTGTGCCCCCCTACTGAGTTTACAGCTCTCCTAGCAGCCCTATTTCCTGTACAAAAGCCAGGATTTTTGTGGGTTCTAAGTTACTGATATTGCTTTTTGTCTTTGTGTTTCCCAAATTTGCCTCGCTAGGGCATCGCAGTGTGCTAGTATATGTTCAGAGGACTCCTCCTTCTCTTCACAGTATCTGCAAAGTTGGGTGTTTGTTATTCCCAACTTGTATATGTATGTGGCTCCGCAGTCTGCAGTGACCCATGTAGAGCCCTGTCAGAATCCTGAGGGCATTCTTTCCTTCTTGGATTAACTTTTGGAACCTTTTGAGGTTGTGGTTCACTATTAATGCTTTAGCTTGACTCATTCCTCTGGTGTTTACCCAGGAGGCTGTTCTAAGCGTATTCTCTTCCATTCTTAGGAGTCCTTTTATTGTGTGTTGGCCTATACTGCAATAGGGCTCTGGCCCTACCATTGCGTTGGCTGCACCCTTGCGTGCCAGTTCATCGGCCAATTCGTTACTGCTGAGCGCTTTAAGCGCTGCTTGGCTATCGGAGAGGATAGCTATTTCTCTATTATGGTAGTTCCCATATTACGGTCTGCGCAACGGGAGATGGCACATACTTCAGCTTGAAATATGCTTGTGAATTCTCCCATTGGTTCAGATATTTTCGTTCCTGGTCCCGCTACACCAAGTCCGGTTCATTGGGGCGTCAGGGATCCGTCCGTATACCACATAATTGTGTGTGGTTGCATTTTATATGTTTCTTCTAGTGAGATCCATTCTCTCTTATTACTTTGGTGTACAGTGAAGTTCCTGTCGAAATTATACTCGGCCACCATTTCGTCTCTGGGCTGGAGGATTAAAGGGATTTCCCTTTCCAGCTTTTCAGAGTCTCTGAGGCTTACTATGTGGTTTCTACCCACTCCCTCTGCTGTTAATCTAAGCAGTGTTGCTTTTTTCTTCAGGCAGATGGTATGGTGGAGTGGTGTTAGCTCCATCAAAACCTCGATTGCCGCTGTCGGACAGGTACGCATGGCTCTATTCATGCATATACATGACAGCCTTTGCAGTTTTTGCAACTGCGTCCTAACTGTGAGGAGGTTAAGTTGCTTCTTTCTTAGTATAGTTGTTTTCCTAAAAAATATATTCCAAATCAGTGCGTACGCCATAGATATGTGGTATATATATTTTTCATTAGCATCAACAGCCGAGTCTATCGGGGGTGTCACAGAAATCTCTAGAGATTTTGCACTCCGTAGGTTTGCGAAACGCTCGAAAAATCCGTCGGTATCCCAGAACTTCAAGAGATTTCGTTTTCTTATTTGAAAATCGAGTTGGAAGGTTTGTGTCCATGCTAATGGTCTACTTCTATCCAATGTGTTAACAGGGTTGCCCTTTCTCGCAAATAAAATTTCCCATCTTCAAGTTATGAGTCAATTTGATGTTTGAATGCAATTTTTTGATTGTGTTATATGTTTTATCATGCATTTTTAAATTATAATTCAAGTTTAAGTCATGTTCTCCAAAGATAAGATGAAAATTTAAAAAAAAAATATTTTTGCCACAATCAAAAAATATAACTTGACACTTCTAAGCCCTCTTTGGTGCCAATGTTGGTACACAGATGGCGACTCCATAACTTGAGGGCGCTGTTGTGGGCAGGTTTAAATTTTTAAGGCCCATACGGACATCCGAAGTACGTAATTTAGCTAAGTTCGCCCCATGTTTCGTCGCCGTGGAACGTAAGAGCAGTGTTACCAGACTTAAGAATAAAACTTCGCCAAAAATTTCAGTATTTGGAACGTTTAATTTAGTTGGCGGTAGGTCACACTGCTTGATCATCTATATTTTGTTTTGAAGCCAAGTTGATTTTTTGTAGAAGCTCGACCACATCTCCTCAAGCCTTATTCACAAAATTTAAGTCCGAATGCTTGGGGTGAAAAAGATCACAAATGACATTCCGCTCTTTCACCGCCAAAATTAAAGACATATTTTCGTCATGGAAAAATAATTCAAAACAACTATTTCGCTTTTGTTTTTCTGCCATGTAACTTATATTTATTTTTATACACTTGAAAAGTGTATTATAATTTTGCCCAGAAGTTTGCAACGCATAGAAGGAATCATCTCCGACCATATAAAGTATATATATTCTTGATCAGCATGACGAGCTGAGTCGATTAAGCTTTGTCCGTCCGTCTGTCCGTCTGTCCGTCCGTCCGTCTGTCCGTCTGTCCGTCTGTCTGTTTCTACGCGAACTAGTCCCTCAGTTTTGGAGCTATCGAGCTGAAACTTTGCACAGAGTCTTCTTTTTACTGCACGCTGCTAATATGTCGGAACCGACCGGATCGGATGACTACTTCTTGTAGCTGCCATACAAATGTTCGTTCGGAAAATGGTTTTTAGTAAGAAAAACTGTTTTGTTCTCAATATTACTGCTCTCAAACACGGTCATGGGTAATATGTAATGTTTTTAAGCTGATCTGCGAAGTTTGGTCGAAGTCGCTAACCGTTGAGACAAGCTATTTCAAGTGTATGAAAACTTCGGTACAGACGAAGTTAGCTTTGCCTTTCTCGTTTCAAATCACTTTAGCTAAAAGCACTTTAGCTGGTCTGTGCAGGTAGAAGCAGAGTGAAGTGACATGGTGCATTCTCAATGCTGCGTCTGTTGCTCAAGCATAATAAGGCCCACAGCCAATTTACATAGTCTCCACAAATGTGCTGTTAAGTGCAACATTGTCTGTTAAATGTAACATTCAACTTCGCACTTCCGTACATGCAAAAAAGTTCAAGAGGCAACTCCCGCCCA